>CABHPP010149226.1:17021-55091 GCA_902168425.1 Peromyscus attwateri | reverse complement strand
AGACATGGTGCTGGAGAAGTAGCTGAGAGTTCTACATCTGGATCTGCAGGTGGCAGGAAAAGACCAGGAGCCATTGGGTCTGGCTTGGGCTTTTGAAAACCTCAAAGCCCTCCCCTAGTGACACATTTCCTCCAAAAAGGCCACACCTACGAATCCTCTCCCTGGTGACCAGCCATTCAAATACACGAGGCTATTCAAACCAGCACAGGCTCCAAGGGTGAGGGAGAATGGCGCCTATCTCCCTGACTACAGCAACCAGGAAGGTGGTTGTGGTGATGGTGTCAACCAATTGGAAGGCATCAGTTTGAGGGATGAGGATGAAGAGGTTCCGTTTTGGAAAGCTGGAGGGCTGGGCACCCATGTGCTTCTGGAGTTGCCCAGAGGCAGAAGAATACCCAGTCTGGAATGGGGTGAGGGCACCAGCACTGTGCACTGGGACCAGTCAGCACACTAGGTTGGGATTCTGGCAAGTGCTCCAAGCTGGGAAGATGTAGTGCCCAGAACAGCAGCATGTGAAGGGCTGAGAAGTGGGCAGCAGAGGAAAAAAAGCCCACGAAGGAGCCTCAGGAGGAGTGGGCAGAGAGAGGCTTAAAGAGAGCCTGTAGCATCAAGAAGGCAGCTCTCTATGGAAGGGGTGTGCCCTCAAGGTTAGGTTGCTTGGAAATAGAGATAAGTGAAAGTATCCATTATATATATCATATAAAAGAGCTGATAAAAATAAACTGTTGGTTAATGCTTTCAGTGGTTTGAAAGTGAGCAAGAAGAGTGCAGCAGATCTGAGAGTAAGTAAACAGTCTGTCAGATGGACACTTAAAGATGTTTGTCTATTGGTAGGAACATGGCAACCCTTGAAACAGGCGGAGGGTCTAGGGAGAATGAGGTTTTGCTTTCAGTTTGGACCGGGAGGCATGGGAACACCAGGAGAGTCCAGACAGGCACAGATGTGAGAGAGAGGACCGTCTGTAGAGGGAGGTGACATGGGTCCTGAGATCAGGCAGACACAGCCTTGGGCAGAGTTGAGGCACCTCTTCCCACAGCTCTAGAGAAAGGGCAGGTGTGGCTGCAGGAACATGTGGCCTTGGAGTGGCAAGCTGTGGGACAAACCTTCTGTAAGTGAAGCATTCTCAAGTGTTACCTACCGACTGCCCGGGGTCCTTTTGCTTTGCCTGCCTCTCAGCTGCTTCTGATAGGGGCTGGCAAGACGGTTCGTTTGCTGCCATGCCTGAAGACCTGAGTTTGATTCCTGGATGCTACATGGTGGAAGGGAAGAACCAGCTCTCCAGTTGTCCTCTCACCTCCACATGTGTGCCAGGGAACATGTGTGTATTTATGGAGCTTAACATCGTAACCCCCGGGTGGGCGAGGAAGGGGAACTCAAGAGAGGGTCTTCAGCCAGGTCACAAAGTAAGCACACATCCTGCGTACGTAGTCAAGGCAGGAGTGTTTGCACCAGTCCCAGCAGCCCTGTCCACTAACAAAGAATGCTGCTCCCACCAATGTGCACGTGTCTTTTCCCCAGTCACAGAAATCCCTCTTGTAGGCCAGCAGAATGATGGCAGGTTCACCTAGATTTCAGGAAGTGTTGCAATGGCAGCATGTCTCCAGGAGCTGGGATTTCATGCGGCTTCTTCAAGGTAACCGTGGAGTTTTCAGAAGTGCCCGAGCTGACGTGAGTGCAGCTGCCTGGCGGCTTGGCTCATAGGACAGCCAGGACCTCAGGGTCCAGCAGCTGTCAGCTAGGGAACCATCCAGGCTTACTCACAGGGAGAATAAATATCAGATGGAATGCGCATGAGAAGGACTTTGTAACAGGCTTTCTTTGGGCTGCCGACCAGCTCCCAAATCATGATACAGAGACTTATTATTAGTTATGAACGCTCAGCCTTAGCTTGGGCTCTTACAATTTCAGTGAACCTGTTTCTCTCCATCTACATTTTGCCTCAGGGCTTTTTACCCTTTTTTCCTTTTTTCTGTATGTCCTACTCCGTGTCTAGCAGGCTAGCAGCAATGTGGCTTGTCCCGGGTGTCTCTCTCTCTCTTTCTCCCTTGTTCTCTCCTCTTGTCTCTTTTCTGGAGCCTAGATTTCTCCTCCTACTTATTCTCTCTGTCTGCCAGCCCCACCTATCCTTCTAATGCCTAGCTATTGGCCATTCAGGTGCCTCTGGCAGGCAAGGTAAAACGGCAACCCATCTTTATATTAAACAAATGCAGCATAAACAAATGAAACACATCTTTGCCTAGTTAAGCAAATACAACATAAATAAATGCAAGACACCTTTACATAGTTAAAGTAATACTCCACAACAACTTTGTACTAACATAGTGATTTCACTAGCCCAAGGAGAGGTGGTTCTCCTCCTCTGTCGTAAGCGGACAGTCCTCCTTGAATGCCCTTCCCTGGGCGTCTGTGGCGGTCTCTCCACCTGAGCTCTTGATTTACTGACTGCTTTGCTCCTGCCTCCCAGCTGCTTCTCAGTTCCTCCTCGCCTCCGACTGCCCCGTGTACATCTGTTACTCCTTAAGCTCTGCTTGTTCCAGGGAGTGGGCCACAGTTCTTCCACAGGGGCCCAAGGTGTCAGGTCCCTCGGCCGTGGATGTGGGGAGTGTAGGGCTGGCCAGGTTCCCTATCTGCTCCGGCAGGATAAGCCCACGGGCAGCAGGAATGAGGAGGAAGACTGCTTTGTCAAACAGAGCGAAGGAGAGACCCGTGATCACCAAGTAGCTGGCCCCTGTGACAAGTGTCTTAGTGCACTTCCTTTTGACATCCAGTGTGATCTGTAGCTCTCTCACTGACTCATCAGGACTTGAGTAACTGTTCAATGGAGTGAGTACAAGGTCAATCCATAGCTCAAGTCCTGCTGTGACTCCTGGGAGGTGGAGTTAGCCTTGGGGCCCGATGATCTGAAACCAGGGGTGTGGGCACAGTTCTGCTGTGCTGTCGGGGGAGCTCAAGGATTGCCTTCTCTTTCATCCTGTTGCCAGTGGGTTTGTCCAAGGTCTCAGCGGATCATAACTTGAAGCCTGGAAGGTCTCAGCGGATCATAACTTGAAGCCTGGTGTGTCTTTACATCCACAACTAGTCCAGTTCTGAGGCTGGCCCCTTTAAAACAGCGTGTATTGCAGGCATTGAAGTCAGATGGTGACGTGGGATAGAATAAGAGCAGTCTTTTAATCTTGATCTTTCCCAGTTTTAATTAGATGTACAGAATACAAAATCGTAGGGTTTTCCCAGAAGGCCCAGAGCTCATTTATCCTGACATTTGGGTGACTCGTCCAGAGTCACTCTGCGTGTTAACTGCTGGGTGGACATTAGCTCCCGACTCTCTGACCTTACCCACTTAATGCCCTCTCAGGATGCCTGTAAGAGAGTGGAGTTGCAGGGCAGTGGGGTAAATAGTTACATGGGTGAGCTGGGAGGAGACGATTCGTCTGTGTTCTTTCTGCTGTCCCTTGCTGCCCCCCAATTGACACTGTGTTGTGTATCTGGTAGAGCAAGATTACAAGAAATCACTTGATGTGCAAAATCCCTTCCTTGTGAGGGCATTTTCCCTATTACACGCCAGGTGCTTAGAATATGCTTTTCACCCCATTTACCATATAATCGAGCAGAATGTAGAGACAGGCTGAAGTCCTGTTTCCTAACTAGCGTTAAAGCCGTCTCTATTCAGCCTGCTTTTGATGAGTGTGCAGACATGTTTACAGTGCCAGAGAGCAGTGATTGAAGTGGCCTCTAGATCCTTCAGCTAGCGGGCTCAGGTGAGCTGCAGCCTTGATGTGGCTTCTGCGACACCAACGGTCCCCCTCAGCTGCCCATTCTCAATTGGTACATTTGGTCTCAGCCAGCTGCCTCACCCCGGTGTTCTGTCCCCTCAGCCAGCTGCTCCACACCTGCTGTTAGAGCTGTGTGGTCCCCTCAGTCTGCATTTCAGTCACCGTTCCGTCCCCGGGTCCTCTTGGATTTATGACCATTTGGTCCCCATGGCCACTGCTTCCCACTTGGAGCTTGTGTCCCGTGGCCTCAGGTTCCCAGCTGCTCCAGAGCACAGCGGGTTCTGGACTCCCCTGGAGGCAGATGGCAGAGCCTAGGCAGCAGCAGCAGCAGTGACAAATGGGACTGCCGAGGAAGTGCTGAAGTCGGTGCAGCTGTTTTGAATGGGTAGATGCTTGAAGTGGCCAGCCTGGAACGGTCGTGTGTTACTGGACTTTCTTAGCTGGCTGTTTTGCAGTTGTATGTATAATTTTTCTTTAGTAAGAAAAAAGCTGAGTGACAGAAAAGATCCAAGGCTAGAGCCGTAAATTCCTGTGTCTGTCACCTGGATTTACTGGTGGTTAACAGTCACCACATTTACTTTCCTTCCTTACAGAGGATGCATACACACCCAGATTGCTGTCATTACCATTGTTGTGTTGAGCCATTTGAGAGTGGGTTGAAGACATTATGAGCTCTTATTCCAAAGTACTTGAGCCTATTTTTGCAAAGACAAGGAGGACATTCTTTTGCTTAATCACAGTATATGTGATTATATTTCAGGAATCCAGGAAATGTAATATGATGCAGCACAGCTGTCTAGTACAGAGACTGTATCCAAATGTTGCCATTTGTCCCCATTACTCCAGGTTGTGGGTTGCCTTTTCTTTGACTGTAGCTTGTTGGAAGAGATGGAGAGGTAGATGAGATCCTGTTCCTTTCCTGCTCTTCTCTGCCTGGTTGCCTGCTGCCCCTTTACTACAGCACCCTCAGAAAAGCACTTGGGGTCTGCTGTGGGAGCCTGCTCTCGGGTGCCCAACTAAGTCTGAGAATGAGCCAAGGTTTGCAGTGGGAGGTTCAGCTGCTGAATTTGGTGCTGTATTTAACACCTTGGCTCATTCTCAGACTTAGTTGGGCAGATTTTTTTACTGCCACACCAAGTCGGCCCACCTGCATTCAGACCTCAGCCTTATCACCAGGGGGCAGAGTTGGACTTGCCGGGATACTGGAGTGGGGAATTTTCTAACTCCAGGCCACGGTTGGGTTTTAGGCATTTTACATGGAAACTTGCTCACAACTGAAGTCGGTAATTAGCTTATTTGTTCCCGTAGCTAAAGCCTCCTTCTACCTCTGATGCTCTCCTGGGGGTCATAGATATTTGCTGTTCTTCCGGTGACAATGAACTAGAAAGCTGTCAACTTCAAGAGACTGGCTTCTGTTTTCCCATTAGCAGATTCTGCATTCTCAAATAAAGTGCCTTTGTGTGGTCTCCTGAATTTCCATAAGGTTGCTTTGGCCTCAGAGTGTTTCTAAGACATTAATGGATCAGAGAAGCGGGCAGATTTAGATAGGGGCTAATACTCATCTAAGTAATACTTATCACTTTGTAGGAACTGGTTTAGCTTGCCAGTGCAGGCCAAGTTACTGAGGTGGTTGCATCAGGACCCAGATTATGACGAGGTTTCAGCCTGTTTAAACAAATCTCCAGCCTCTCTCCAGCCTCATTAGCGATTAGCAGGAAAGCGGCGAGACAGGGATTCCTCTCTCACTGGGTCCTCCACCGCATGACAAGAGGTTGGAGCACAATTAGGCCTTCTGTCCCCGCCACCAACGAGCAGCTTCCTCCCAGTGATGCCTGGCAGCCTGCCAGCATCCTGGGCCCTATGGTGGTACCTGCTTCTTAGAGAATAAGTTTGCTACCTCAGGATGACTGGGTTTCTTTTGTCTGTGCATCTAGAATGCTTCACGACAATTATTGCTCAAGCTTTACCTCTTCCTGCCTTCACAATATCAGAGACATCTTAGGTCTGGAAAATTCTTACCTGCTCTTGTTCCTGGCGAGACTCATGATGGTGTGCTGTTTTGTTGGCTGGCGCTAAGCACATGTTTGAGACGTCCATCTTTGAGACTTCCCCATTGACAGCCTTCTAGAGCTCAGGTCTGAGATTTAGAAGTCTTGCACAGTGAGAACGCCTTTGCTGTTAGGGTGCCACTGCTCCCTTGGGTTGGAGAAGGTCTGTTGGCATTTGCAGGCCCATAGCATCTGTGTGCCATTTACCTGCTAGTCTGAGAGAGGCCACCGGGATAGGTGGCCCATTGTTCCTTGTCTTCTCCCTCCCTTCTTAGAATTAGATCGCAAGATTCCCACAGCCCCCATTGCCCTATGAAGTTAGGATTGATAAGACTACCAGGCAAATCATTTAGGATTGACTCTCTGGTGAGACTCCAGAGAAGCAAGTTCGGTAAGTATCAGAGTTGGCAGACCCCCGTTTCTTGTATCTGCAGCAAGGCCTATGAGGGTGGACAGTTAGATGGCCTAATAGCAAATCAGAACCGAGAGTGGCACCAAAGAAACCGTGGATCTATGCAAACCAAGGTCTGATTCCAGTGTTTCGTCACTGCAGCTTAGGAGTCAACATCCTTTGGCTCCAAGTCTTTCCTCTAAAAAGCTGCCATTTGTCAAGATACTTAAAATAATAACTCTTGGTCGTCACAGGCCTCAGGTTTCTTTCAAACCACTTAGAAAGATGTGTCAGGGAGCTTGAAGCCCACACTCATAAAATGCTTGGTTTCTCTTGGCCTTTGCCTGGTGGACATCTCCAAAGTGCCAGGCTTAGCCACTGCAGCTACAGCAAGCTCACTAATTGGCACAGCACCTGCAATCAATTAGGGAAGCTTCAATTATCCAAACCAAAGCCACCCACCCAAAGATTAATTTTCCGCTCTATTTCCCATCAAAAACATAGCATATTTAGCTTGGAGTCCAGTCCTTCAGTGGAGTGTTTTTAGACACCGTTTTCTTGATAATTGTGCCTGTCCCTTCTTCGCAGCAGCCCTCTGCATGTAATGTCACACCCACAGCTCTCCAGAACTGTTCTTTCTCTCGGGTTGTGTCCCTTCCACAAGGCTGAGATCACAGGAAGACATGTGGCTCTTTTTACATCACAGGACCTAGCTTTAAGATACGGCTCTCTAAGCTGGATCACACTCATAAATGTGCCTTGTAATTGGCCCAGGTAAATAGAAAACAAAATTGCCCACACCTCTTGTCTAAAGAGTAATTAATTGTCCTGTTATGTTTCTCAGAGAAGGAGCAGGCCATAAATCGAGCTGGTATCGTCCAGGAAGATGTGCAGCCACCAGGTAAACCTAAAACATTCCAAATCATCCCATCTGGGGCATGTGAAATGAGTGCTTGCTTTGTGTGGAGATGGGCTGATTTTTCTCTTGGGAACCTGAGCTTACTGCTTATTTTATGATAGGTCCTGTCTTGTCAGGGCTATCCAAGACCATGCTAATATTTCAGTGTCTAGTACTTTTCACAAGATTGCTGGGCCCCACTTTGCCCTTGGTAAGTGGGCATAAAATGTAATTAAATATGCAGCAGATCACCTGCTTTGCAGCCTCCCGTGCCCGGACCTCTGTAAACACTGCCTTCATGGGGAGGCAGTGTTTACGGGTGAGCTGTGTCATTGATGTAGGATTCACTTCCTACAGAAGTCCCCAAAGCTCCCTTCAGGGCTGAACAGGATGTTCCTTTAAAATGATCCAAGTTGGCTGAGAATGAGAGATTTTCTAGCCTTTTAACCCAACTCCTGCCATCTGTGGGTCCTAGGCCAGATCCATTTTTTCCTAGTAGGGAATAGTTCCTAAGCCATGTAAAAACCCCTCACAGCTGCCATGGCTGCCAGGCACCTCATTGCAGCATTCCAGTGGCTGCTCTCCCCATTTCAGTGTCTCAGCCACGTGGAAATTGCATAGCTCAATTCCCACATCATCTTGTTTGTTTGGGATCAAGGGGGCATGCTCAGAAACCTAACAGTAAATCCTGATGGGGTTTTTGTGTTTCTTTCCACAGGGTTGAAAGTGTGGTCCGATCCTTTTGGCAGGAAATGAGGCTGTCAGTGAGTCTGATGAGGAAAGTGGACATCTTCATCCTGTGCACTCTGCAGTGGGGACAGTCGATGGCTGGCTGTGGCAGCGTGGCTGGAGAGGGAACCCTTGTGATAGACTGTGCAAAGACAGTGCTTCCTTAAGTCCCTGGAGAACCTGAACAGAGGACACCATTAAAGCGCCTTGTGGCTCCGGTGACTTTGCAGGAGTAGAGCCAGCCTGCAGGGCTGTTTGTGGAAGACTTCTCATGCAGTCTTTATCACTTCCAAGCTGTGATGTGAACACGGGCAACCTGTGGGCTCAAGGGCCATGGCTGCCTTGCCACCTTCTGAATAAGCGACTTCAGTGCAAACGGCCATGCCAAGCTGCCTGACAGGGCTCTTGAGAATGTTCCAGTTGATAAAGCTGTTCGAGGACAGGATCCTTGGCGCTGTTTAAGAATACACTGCTCAAATTAACTATCTTGAAATTCTCTGTGTTGGGAAGTTAGACAGGAAGCAAGTCACACTAGATTACCACACACAGTAGAATCATGGGGTGAGCCTGCCACCAGCGAGGCTGTGGGTATTAAAATGGTCTCTTAGTTTGCTGCTGTGTACTGTTTTTGTAGTGTGTGTGTGTGTGTGTGTGTGTGTGTGTGTGTGTGTGTTGTTTGGAGGGGTTGTTTTAGTTTTTTGAGACAGGGTCTGACAGACCAGTCAAGCCTTGGACTCCCAGAGATCCACCTGCTATTGCCTGGTAGAATTTCTTTATAAATAGTTCTGATGTCAAGAAGTAGTACTGCTGTCTAGATTCTATTTGAGTAGATGTCTGTCTAAGTTAGCATTTTATTGCTGTGAGGAGACACTGTGACCACCGCCACTCTTATAAAGGAAAACATTTAACTGGGGCTGGCTTACGGTTTCAGAGGATTAGTCCATTATCGTCATGGCAAGAAGCATGGTGGTATGTAGGCAGACATGATGCTGGAGAAGGAGCTGAGAATTCTGCATCTGGATCTCCAGGCATCAGAAGGAGACTGTGAGCTACACTGGGCATAGCTTGAGCATAGAAGATCTCAAAGCATGCCTCCAAAGTGACACACTTCCTCCAACAAGGCCACACCTCCTAATAGTGCCACTCCCTTGGGCAAGCTTTCAAACATGTGAGTATGGGGGCCGTTCCTATTTAAACCACCAGAATGTCTATGTGTGTCATCTATTTGTATACAAGATAAACAACACACCTTTTGAGACATCTGTTCTGTTAGTCATGGTTCTCCAGAGGAACAGAACTGGTAGAATGAATATACATGCATATATATATATATATATATATATATATATATATGAATGTGCATACATATAATATAAAGGGAATTTATTAGTGTGGTTTATAGGCCATGGTCCAGCTAATCCAATGATGACTGTCTACCAACACAAAGTCCAAGAATCCAGTTTTCGGTCCACGAGGCTGGATGTCTGAGCTAGCTTCAGTAGCCGCCAGAATCCCAAAGAAGTAGGCTCCAGTGCCAGTGAAGGAAGGGACTTGCCGCCAGAATCCCAAAGAAGTAGGCTCCAGTGCCAGTGAGAGCAAGGGCAAGCAGGCCAAGAGCACAAACTTCCCTTCAGTGTCCATTCTGTAGGCTGCCACCAAAAGGTGTGGGCCAGATTAAAGGTGGATCTTCCTACCTCAGAAGATCCAGATTAAAGGCGAGTCTCGAACTTGAAATGACTTAATTAAGAAAAATCCCTCCCAGGTGTACTCAGCCTTTTGGGTCTTAGTTAATTCCAGATGTAGTCAAGAATAGCCATCACAACTGTTAATGGAGTGTCAATTTTCCACCACGTTCGTCTCCAGAAGCCACAGCAGGGACAGTAAGAACCAGTTTCCTATTGAATTTTTTTTTTCTTTTCTCCTTTCTTTCACATCTTTCTTTCCTTCCCCTCCTTCCCCTCTCTCCTCCTCTGATTTCCCGTGGTCTGCCTACCTAGCCTCCTGGTAGATGACTTGGTACTGAAAAGCCGGTCTGTTTCTTAGCAGAAAGCCTGTGTGTTTCTATAGCCTCTGTTTATATGAGGTACTTGGTGACATAATTTCTTAATTGTGAACTTGGCATTTCCTTAACACGCTGCTGGCCCAATTATGTAATGACTGGCAAACAGAAATAAGATTGATAGTTCTAAAACCAAAGTCATCATTTTTGGGAGACATTGCCCAACATCTAATTGACTTGCAGTTAACGACTCAGTGGAGGAAGCTGACTAATTAGGGGTGCGTTTGCCTACTGTTTTCCTTGGAGGGGGCACCAAGAAGTTATGTAATTTAAAGTCAAATTGTGCAGATGCTTAATTGAGCCTTCTTATGACTGAGGCAAGTGCGTGTGTCTGGGAGGACATCTGGGCTAAAGGCCTGAGTTTTGGAAAAGGACTGTGGGAGCAGACCCAGTGTGTCTCCTAAATGAGATCTTTGTCCTGGGCTTGTGTCTCCCTGCCCTCCGTCTACCTTTTTGCAGTGATACGAGAGCTTTCTATCCTCAGTCACCTTGACGTTTACAGAAGGAGCATTCCGTGTCTCAGACACATGACTGCAGAGGACTGCCTATGCCTGCCCAGTGAGTGGTAAGAGGTCCTTGTGAGGGTAGACTGAGGGCCTCACTATCCAGTTCTAGTGTGCACCCCTTCCCCAAGGACAGTGACAGAAGCACTTTGCTTACAAGAGGCAGCTTAGTCAGGTGATATTGCTATAATTAACGAGGTGATTCTACGTAGTTTATCTGGTAATTAAAAGAGGTTTATTTCAGGGGTAACTTACAACCAATAAGGGGTCGATTACAGGATCCGGGAGAGATGAGGTACAGTCCAGCGTAGTACTCTGGGGAACTCTGACTTGGTCTGCAAATCCAGCCTCCAGGACCATGAAGAGCTAAGAGAACAAACATGTATGCATCTCAGGTCTTAAGGGGTCCCTCTTGGCCACACCCCAGGGGCAGGTCACAGGCAAGTGTGGCAGTTACTTGCTGCCACACTGGGGGCAGTGTTTCAAGGTCAAAGCTGGAACAGCTACCCACTACAAGGTGCATTTAGGAAACAGGTATGCTATTGACTAGGTAGGTATATTGGATTCTAATTTGGTGATTCCTGGGGAGGGTAATCATTTCCCAAGTGCTTTGAACAACAGCACTTCCTACTGTCGCCTTTCTGGGACTAGTGACCTTTAGGGGAAAACCAGATCATTGCTTCTTAAACCTTTTGATCTCAGGATACCTTTACACTTTTAAAAATACACCTTTTCAGGGCTAGAGAGATGGCTCTGGAAAAGGACATTCGAGAACAGAGTTTGAATTCCCAGCACTGAGAGGAAGCTGAGCATGGCTGTGCATGCCTCTGTTACCCCAGTATGGGTGGGGGTGAAGACAGGCAGATCCCAAGAGCTTGCCAGCCAGCCCAGATGAAATGGGTCAGTGAAAGACTGTCTCAAGGCAGTGGGGGGCAGTGGAGGAGGAGAGCCTTCTTTGGCCTGTGCATGCACACTTGAGAATAGTCAAGTACACACACTCATCACATTTTCCAAAACTCCAAGTTGTGTTCTGTGAGTTAATACAACTATGGAAATGCAGTGTATTACAATCTTAAAGCAATAATAATAATAATAATAAAGAATTACATTATTTAAAAAGCATCAATTATGATATTATGTGGGTTAATAGAATGTTGCCTGAAAATTTTTTATTTCTTGAGGCAAAGCGATTTCTGACGCTGGGGAAACAGTTTAATGGGTAAGATCACTTGGTATGCAAGCACGAGGACCTGAGTTCAGATCCCCAGCACCCATGTAAAAAGCTGGGCATGGCCATATGCACCTGTCACCCCAGCACCTTGAGGGAAAGCGACAGGAAGACGGCTGGGGATTTGCCAACTGCCAGTCAAGCTCCAAGTTCAGTGAGAGAGACTGTCTTGGGAATAAGGTGGCAAGGAGGGATCAGGACACCTGATGCTCTACTATGACTTCCATCCGTACCTGTGTGCACCCACACATACCCCGTCTACATGCACCACATCACAAGTAAGTACTTGCAAATATCCATACCAACAGAAGACTTCCGCATCCTCATGTCTTTCTGCGCTGGGTCTGTTGTATTATCTGTCCACGCTCCTGAGCTCCTGAGGGTTATGGGAGGAGAAAGGTCCCCGGGAAAGTTTTGAGTTCCTTCTCCTTAGTCAGACATTTGAAGATTCTGTAGCTGAACCTCATCCATTGCCTCAGCTGGTTAGCTGTCCTGAATGTGTTTTGCTGTGTGTAGTGTTGGAGGAGTTCATAATAGGAGAGGAGATACTGAAAGTATACTCACTGTTACTGGAATAAAGAAAACTCCATTCGGGCTGGAGAGATGGCTCAGTGGTTAACAGCACTGGCTGCTCTTCCAGAGGTCCTGAGTTCAGTTCCCAGCACCCACATGGTGGCTCACAACCATCTGTTAATGAAATCTGGTGCCCTCTTCTGGCCTGCAGGCATACATGCAGGCGAGACAATACAATACTCTCTGTAGATGTACTTGGATCTGCATTTTTAAACCCACAGCCAGAAATAGCTGCTGAACAGTTGCTACTATCATCCTGTGAACACTGAAGTGTGTAACATGACGATTCCCCCTGGCTGATGGGAAGCTCAAATACAGTGTGACTCTGCTCTATGAATTGCCTATGAGTGTTGGAGAGATGACTCAGAGGTTAAGAGCACAGGCTGCTCCTCCAGAGGAGTTTGATACCCAGCACCCACATGGCGACTCACAACCCTCTGTAAGTCCAGTCGGGAGATCTGATGCCCTCTTCCGGTCTCTGAGAACGCCAGGCCCAAATGTGGTAAACTTACATGCAGACAAAACCCTCATTCACGTAAACAAAACTTTCCAAGTGGCTGTGACCTCGTGGATGCATTTGGCCACTGTGTTCACCTCATCCTGTTTTCCTCACTCCTCCTATTTTCTTTCTTGCTTTCTCACTTTCGTTTTCCGTCTTATATGGTATGTTAGATCCTTCATTAAACTGAGGTGTGGCATAGTAATACGTATTCAACTGAAAACCCATCTATAGCTAATAGAGGCGATGAAGTAAAATGACAAAGATTAAAATAATACAGAACATGAAAAGTACCATTTTAAAAGTCTGTTCTTTGTTACAGCGATGGAAAACAGCCTTGAGAAGTACCTGGAATTCCAGCACGTGACAAATGACAGAGCCGTGGTGTGGACAGAGCCCTGCACAGCAGGGGGGCTTGGTTTGGATACAGATGGGTGGTGTATAGGCATCAGTACATGACAGGCTTTACCCGGCTGATGCACCACTGAATTCTCCCTCCTGTTGGCATGGCACACACAGTAGGCACTCCATCGATATCGATGGATGGGGTGGTCGGTTCAAAGACTGAATGAACAAATGGAGGGAGTGGTGGGTAAGGACGTGGGGTGCCCACCCTTAAATGTCAGGCAGATTTTTTTTTTTTTTTAAATTTGATTTAGGAGGAGGTGTGAAGAAACTTAAGCCGGAAGTTTCCCTGAAGACTTCCAAACAAAGCCAGGCTGTTCTCTCTAGAGCAGCCCTAATCATAGAGGTTAGCAGTGTGGTTAGGCTGTTTGTTTCCTGCCCAGAATGAGTAGCAGACACAGGGCGGTGTATGTGCACGCGCGTGTGCGTGTGCGTGTGCGTGTGTGTGTACGGGTGCACAGCACTTCGAATCGATTAAATGTGATGAAGAAGACACTGGTTTGCATCTTGTATCATTTGTGTCTTTTTGTTTCTACATATTTTACATAGGTCCCCAGGAAATTGGGAGTTAGAAATAGGAACAGAGCTAGGGCTGTGGTTCAATTGTTCAATTGTGGTTTGCTTGGCATGCTTGAAACCCTGGGTTCAATTCCCAGTACCACATAAGGCCAGATGTGATACCCCACATCTGCAGTTACAGCACTCAGAGTTAGAGGCAGGAGGATCAGAAGTTCAAGATTATTTTCTGTTCTATAGCAAGCTTGAGGCTAGAGTCATGGGGTTATGGAACGGACAGAGAGAAGGCAAGAAAGAGATGAAGAGGAAAGGGGGGAGGGAAGTAGGGAGGGAAGAAAAGAGGAAAGAAGGGGAGAGAGGAGGAAAGAAAAGAAAAAGAAAAGGCTACCACTATGGCTCCAGTCCCAGGAGTCCCAGCAGTGTGGTGTGCATGGGAGGGCCTCTCCTGGGGGCTGCTGTGGTTAGAACCATCCCCAGAAGCTCTGATGAAAATCCCTGTTCTCTACCCAAGCACTCGCTGGTCCTAGGCATAGCCCACAACCGCTGAGAGCAGTGAGGCCGAGGTAAGCCTGTCGGGGTGCTGGGGTGCGCAATCATGTACTGTGGAGCAGCAGAAGGAACCTGGTGCATCCTCCTCTGGCCGGTCCCTGAGACTGGAGCCTCTGAATCAGGGACCTCGGCCAGGGGGTGACAGCTAGGTCACCCTTCCCCACCTCCCTGATGATGGGGGGCAGCAGGACTCATCTAAGGGCTTTCCTGGGAGCTATAAGGAAACACCTACTTGGCATTTTTGATCCAGAGCCCTCTGGAACCACATGTGGCCTCAGTAAGAGCTGGAAACTCACACTGATTGAAATTTTTCACATTGAGGTTTTGCTGTTGCTTCTGGGGCTTTCATAAATTGATAAGTACATTGAAAAACTGTATGTATAAGATGCTCACTGGATACTAAAAAAAAAAGTCTGGAAATAGTAGAACCATGTAAGTGTGATGGCCCTACGAGACAGTTATTTTAAATTATGTTCAAATTTTACTAAGAGTTTCCTAATGTTTTAGTATGTATTATTTATAATTTGTACATATGTCTTCTTATATGTGTTGATGTATGTGTGCCTGTGTTGTATGGCATTAAGGATCTCAGAATATGACCAGTCACAAATTAATTGCTCTCTGGCATATCTCCTTATTAAATATTTATTGTCTTCCTAAAAAGCAACAAAGCGATAAAATAACAAGGCAATAAAAATTTTTTTACTCAGCGGCCCCAAAGAAGAGTAGTGTTGGCTAAAGCGAGACTCTTACAGATGTTTTCCGCTGTCTTCCCCACCTTTGTCTTTTCTTTCCTGGTAACATCTGGTCTATCCTCACCCTCTTTCCCCTTGGGTCTCGGCTGTGGACGGAGCTGACTTTATCCCGTGCTACAGGGGTAGGCGTGCGGTCCAGGCTGACCATTCAGAACACCGGGCAAACTTCCGAGGTGGGATTCAGGATGAGTATGTGCTGCTCTTACCAGCCTATTGCTTTGTGTAGTCGAACAAACAGGAGGCTCTCTCGTTCATTGAGTTTGGAGCTGTTGGCAGCCATGTTGACGTACTGAAGCTAAGATAAAGAGAGGCTAACGTCGAAGTTAACCCAACAGAAGCCACGTCCTGAGGGTACGGCTCAGCCTCCTGGACTCACTTGGGTCTGAAGCAAATCAGGCTGTAGGTGAATACATAAAATTAAATTTTAAAACCCCTTTTTTGTACCAAGTTAGACTGGATTTTTATCACTTTCCCATACCCCCCATGGGGTTGTACGTAGGCCCTGAGCATGGTTGGCAAGTACTCTACCCCTGAGATATACCCCCTGGACCCCTATTCCTGGTATACTTTGAATATTGAGACAGGAGCTTGCTAAATTGCCTGATCTGGATTTGAACTTGCTGTGTAGCCCAGACAGGTCTTGAACAAACACCCCTTCTACCTTAACCTCCCCAATGGCCTAGGTCACAGGCTCGTATGAAGAGACTGGGTAGGTTTTTGCCACTGTGTTAGTAGCACAGCGGTCTAGACATGGCATCTCCGTTTTGTATTTTACTTTAAGCCTTGTACTATAATTCATTTCTGTCGCTCCCCTTCTAAAGGGTGTTAGATACCACTTACCCTTCTGATGGCTTCGGGGGCATACTGGGTGAGTTCCCTGCCTGGTCCTTCTCTAGAGGGGCAGAGGGGCATTGTTGCTAGTGACATCTTTGGCTTTTCTGGTTTTGTTTGGTGTGTGTGTGTGTGTGTGTGTGTGTGTGTGTGTGTGTGTGTGTTTTAATCTCCACCCTGCCTCCCAACCTGAAGAGCAGGCTCTTGCTCTCTCCCTCACTTGAAGCCTCTGGTTCACAGTGAGACTGTGGAGAGAGAGCATTTGGCCCACTAAATGGAATCAAATGCCCTCGTGTGAGCTGAGAGGCTCTGGGTGGATAAACCACATCGGCTTCCTTCCTTTCGGCCGCCCCAAGGTTTTCTGCTTCGTGTTAGCTTTTTCTAATTCTTCATTTCTCTGGCTAGATAGCGGTCCTGGAGTTTCTATTGTTTGGAATCCTTCTACTATAACAAGATGTTCACACTGGAGGACGGTGGGGGGCTGGGCTAGCGCTGAAATGCTTTATAATTTAGCAAAATTATTCCTTTTTTTTTCCAAAGAAGGGACAGTAACCCATGGCGGGATTCTGAGCCTCCGGCTGACCCACACCTCATCCCTTCTTTTCTGAAACCTCTCCCTTGTTCTGCAGCCTCGTCCGGCCCACGGTGTCTTGCGAAGGTGTGGGGTGTGTTTGTGTTCCAAGGAGCCATTCATTTACGGCAGATGCAGAGATGATCTGGACAAACCTGGGCCTCCTGCTCCTCAGCTCCTGCTAAGTGTGCACACTGTGACACACGGGGCCATGAGCCTCATAAGCACAGGCTGGAGGATTGGGCAAACAGACCCCAGGGCACACAGCATGCAACCTTGCTGGCTTGTGTGAACGCCCAGTGGGGCTGAGCTCACATGAACCCAACGGTGTTTAGAGGAGGAGAAGATAACCCTGTATCTGCCTCAGACATGACTAGGTAAATGGCAGCTCTGGAGATTCAGCTTGTGAAGTAAGCACAAGAAGATTTCTAAAGGGGCTGTTTATTTTATTTTCATCCTTTTCTTCTTGCTTGGTGTGGAGTCACTCAACAGACGGGATACCTCATCACAAACCATTCTTCGGTGTCTGGAAGCAAGACAGCAGCACCCAGCTGTGGACAGACATGCCTTTTGAAAGTTAGGTCTCAGAAGAAGTCAGGCAGGGGAAGAGAGAACCCCAGAGGGTCCCTCGCAGTCTCTGGTGACGGACCATGTGCCCTCTGGGTCCTCTCTGGCTCTCAAACCCTCACCCAACACAATGCTTCCAGAAGCTGTGTGAGAAATTGTAGTGAGTGTCAGAGGCTGGGTACAGACTGTCCCCAGGGCCCTGGGCTCCTGGCTGTGCCGCCATCCAAGGGGCAGGAAAATAAATGAGAACAGCTGCTTCCGGAGTGTCCAGAATATCTAACACCGTCACAGACAGAGCTGATGAGTCTTGTCCCCTCAGATGCCTGTGCTGAGGTCCTCGCTACAAGCACTTCCGAATGTGAATGTCTGGAGGTGGCTTAAGGGGGTGATTAAGATAAAGCAGGTTCTTAGGGTAGGTCCTAATTCAGTAGGATTGTCTCTAACAAGAGACAGTGGGACACACACAGGGGAAGACTGTATGAGGACACAGGGGAAGGAGGACATTTGCATGACAAGGGGAGAGAGAGGCAGCAGAAGAGACACCAGCCTCTTAGTCCTGGATTCCTGGCCTCCCAACTCAGAGCGAACAGATGCATCTTGCTTAAATAAATCCCAGTTGTCCTGGTCTCATTATAGGACCCCATGGCCACAGTAACTGCACAGTGAATGTGAGCAGAAAATGAAGTCAAAACCCAGGGCCTCACGCCTGCTTCTGTGAAACGATCCAGGTACACCCACAAGATGGCGAAGAGGATCTCTGGGACCTGGCCCACTAGCTTCCCAGCACCTGGGTATAAAGCTGGGTGTGGTGGCATGATCTCATAATCCCAGTGTTGGGGATGCAGAGACAGGAAGAGCTCCTAGACACTGGCCAGCCGGCCCAGCCTGTGGGTGAGCTCCAGGCCAGTGAGCCATCCTATCTCAAACATAAGGTGTGCAGTATTCTTTAGGGATGACACTGAGGTTGCCTTCTGGCCTCTACACACATATGCATATGTGGGAGGCCAGCTCCCACCTTTTAAAGGGTTCCTATGAAGAGGGGAGAGGAATAAGAAACTTTTAGATAGAAAGAGAGTGGAGAAGAGACAGACAGAAACACAAGATAGCTTCGGGAGGACCTGGATCAAAACCCACCAGCCCCTTCTGTCTCTTCAAAAGGGCTTTTTATAACAATACGAAGGGGTGGGGCAAAAGACCTCCCCTTTGCTAGATCAAAGCATACCACACAGCCAAGTATAGACCCTTCCAAACATCTGGTAACCATGCCCGTGGTCCAATCATTCCCCTATGCAGCCCTGCTGGATAAAGCAAGCTCAGATCTCACTAGGAAACCTCTGTGGGTCTCCACATGCATATACATGTATGCATGCACACCCCCACATACATGTGCACCTGCACACATGAGTATGCAGATATGCTGAAGTGTGGGGGAAGGGCTTTCATCTTCCCAAGCTGGTCAGATCACAGGATCCTTTTCTACATTTTTATGGAGGACAGATTTAAAAGAGATGTGCCCATAACTGCAATTTAGAGAACTGGTAAGAGTTGGTTCTCGGGATAACCACAGGTGGATGGAGCATTGGAGAGACCCTGGAAGGCATGGATGGTCTTTAAGGGGCCACAGTAGAGTTGGGGTGAGATGCTGAGTCAGGTAGGTGAGCAGTAGGCAAAGGTAGGCTGAGGTGAGTGAGCCTGCAGAGGACATTTAGCCTCAAGTAAAGACCACTCTCTATAGGACAAAATCTTGGGAGAGGACCTCAAGCCTTAGGTGAAATTGCAGCTCCACCCAATCTTGAAATCAGTCTGTGGAGACCTGGAGCAGAGGAGCCAGTGGAGCCATACCCAGACTACTGTCTCTGGGAGCTGAGACAGACCACTGGGATTATGTACAGCTACTGAACTTGCAGAGATCTCTCTTGGGGCATGTAGTTGATGCTCCTTGCTCAACCTCTTCACCGTCTTACAGAGTGATCACCTTAGGGTACAAGATAAATCATGTACCTCTATGCCTCAGACACCACTGTCTCCTGACATGCCGGTGTTAACCGCCCAAGGCCCAGACATCCTCGGGGCTCTGACCTTGAGCACCACTCACAACATGCCCCAGCCCTCTGGCACAGTTGTCTCCTCGCTGCTCTAGGGATGCACCAAGTGTTCTCATATTTCCACATCAAGGAGTCTGTTCTCTCCTTTAGAATCGTGTCCTGCCAGATTTCCCTGAAGCTCCCCACTACCTCCTTCAACTCTTTTCTCAGAGGCCTGAAGTCACCACATCAAGATGGAACTCTTGACCCTGGGACTGCCGTTGTTGGCACCTTTTTTCCCGTCTAGCAACTCATAGTCTGCACACACATTGTTGATACCCATGACACTCGTCGCTGTGTGCTTCATGTGTCTTTCCCTACAAGTGGGAGGACCCCACTGTCTGCTCACTGAAACCCCCGAGCACCCACAGCAATGGCCAGCAGTCCAGAAACTGAGCTGAAGCGGTGGATAGCTGAGATGATGGTCACCGTCAAAGTGCTCTCTGGGCAGTTTCTCTAAGAGACGACCCACCCACATTCCCACTGTCCTGCCACTTGTCTATGGACAGTTCCCAAGAAGTAGATGCATTCCCGGCCTCTGAATGCACTCTCACGGAGCAGTGTTGGGGAGCTAATCCAGGAGCAGCATGCACCCAAGTGGGATGGAAGTGGGTGGAGAAACACCCCAGCCTTGCTTGGGCACAGCAGCGATCTACTCACTAGAACCCCAGAACTGGCTGTCTTTTTGTCCCTGTCCCACTTCCTCCTCCTTTTGTCCCCTCCCAAGAACTGTGCATCAGATTCCTTGTCTCCAGGTCTTGCTTCCACCTAAAGGAACTGGTTCCCTTGCTTGAAGATGAAGGTTGTTAAGTCACATTCCTAAATATGAGCTTTGGGGTCAATTTGTAGATAAAATCTCAAAGGGGTTACTTCCTTAGGAATTCTAGAACCTGGCCTGAAATTTGGCATACTGGGGGAAGACTCTTGCCTGCAAACGTAGTGACCCGGGTTCAGTCTCCAGACCCACTTGGTAACAGGAAAGGACAGGCTCCACAAAGGTGTCTTCTGACCTCCATGAGCATGCGCGGCATGTACACATACAATACACCTCGCTCCAGGTCCCATGGACAGTTGAGACTTGTACCTGATTACTCCCTGTACATGGTAAACTACTGTTCATCAGTTTAGGAAGAGGGGATGCAGGGAGGTTGTATACACATGTACATGCTGAATGTAATTTTAAAAATTATTTTAGAGAGCCAGGCAGTGGTGGTGGTGCACGCCTTTAATCCCTGCACTCGGGAGGCAGAGGCAGGCGGATCTTTGTGAGTTCGAGGCCAGCCTGGTCTACAGAGCGAGATCCAGGAAAGGCACAAAGCTACACAGAGATACCCTGTCTCGAAAAATCAAAAAAAAAAGTATTTTAGAAGGAATTTTAGAGCCAGAAAGAGGACAGAACTGGTAGGCAAGTCTTGGGGCAGTTAGGGACTCCCCCTACTCTAACTGAATACCTGCTGAGCATCGTTAGGGAGGAAGGATTAATTTAGCTCCCAGTTTGAGGGACTGCATGTCTATTATGGCAGTGCCAGCTCGAGTCTGCGGTGGTAGCAAGCATGCAGCTGCTTGCTCACATTTAGGCAGAGCAAGAAACAGAGATCATTCAGGAAATAGGGTTGGTCTGTGAACCTGTCCCCAAAGCCCCACCCCTACTCACCACCCCTCTATCAGCTCTCCACTTCCCAGAGGCTTCTCCCCAAACAGCACCACAGACTGTTCAAACACATGAACGGAGGTGGGGAGGAGAGAGAGGGGCATCCCACATTCATACCACGGCGGGCACAGTGTTCCTGGGAGATAGTAATGGACACCAGAGGATACGCTCAGTATTCTGAACCTCTGATGGAAATCATCCCTCTTACCTCTGACAAAACCATCTGAGCTAAATGTTGGCACTCACTGGGGCTGGAGGCACCTCGGCTTCTTGCAGCGTATTACTCTGATCCAAAGCTGTTATGGCTTCGGATGTGTGACTAACGTTTACAAAGAAGAGAAACAACTTACGAATTCATCAGGTGTGCTGCTCTTTGAAGGGCTTTAGCTGTAAGCACATCTGGGAACCAGCGGCTTCTTCTGACTCTCTCATTCTGCACAGGAGGCATCTAAGTTGGGGATAGACCAACAGACTTTGAGGAGGTCACTCCGCTAGGGAGAAAGGCCGGGGCTGGAGCTTGGGACGTAGACTTCCATTTCCAGACACTGCTCACTCCATACAAGAAGAAAATGGCATATTTGGGCACTAAGGGTTTTTTTCACCTAGAGAATATTTTGATAAAGCTTCGATTTTTTTTTTCCTAAAACGTACAGTGAATGAATTTTTCCTATTAGGAAATAAATTAGCTGCAGTGAAAAAATATGCTGAGTATTTTCAGGACTGAATAAGCCTCTCTGTGGGAAACAGCTGCATGGTGTGTGAAGAGTCAGGCTCAGGACACATTCACTCCCCCTGGAAACAGTGTGCTATAATTACACTCCTAGCATGGGCCCTGGCATGTGGAAGGCTCTTGGTGCCCAAGCCTTCCATGGGGGGACAAGCCATGCTGCGACACTTGCATCTCCTCCGCCTAAACCAAGGAGCGGTCGTTTACTCTCTACCAGGAGAATCCCGGCACTCCATTAGCCCAGCCTCAGTTTCTACAGCTGTAGCTAAGAATTGCTTACTGGCTTTCCGAAGTTCTTTCAGCCTTTCTCATTCCAAGCCTGTGGCCTAGATGTTCCCACATAGCCCTTCCCACTCCCACAGTCTCAGGTTCTACCCAGTTCAGAATTGATTTGTTTCCGGGATTGATTCTTTTTCCTTAACCCAGGTGACAATAAAATGACGCCATCCTCTCTGTTGGGCCAACTCCAAGCAGCGGCCTGGAGATGAGCACAGAAATGTCAACCAGACCAATAGGAGTGAGCAAGGACACAGCAGGGGCAGTCCCCTGGGCGGCCACCCTCCTCTGAGCCCCAGCAGGGAGGAAGGGAAGGGATGGGCCTTTCTCGACAATCAGGGAGGGGTATGCGCAAGCGAAGGATAGAACCTGGGCTCCCTCAAAGCCTTGTTGTAGCTTCCTTTTTAAAGAAGGGGAGAGACTGCTTCAGGACAGGACGGTCTGACCTTTATCTTCTCAGTACCTTTATTACCACTCTGGAGAAGAAGAAACATTCTAAGGAAAGAAACCAGGAATGTAAGCTATGGAAAGAATATTGGGTTAAATCAAGATTTAATTGTTGATCTGGAGTGTGTGTGTGTGTGTGTGTGTGTGTGTGTAAAATAACCCCACGGTGTTAGTCTGACTTTTGCACCAATGTGACAAAATATCTGAGCCTAACAACCTGAAGGGGAAAGAATTTATTGGCTCACGGTTTCTGAGGTTTCCATCTGCCGTGGTGGGAAGGGCAGGGCAGAACCCAGCAGCTCACATCACAGAGGTCGGGGGAAAATGAGGCAGGAAAGGACAGGGGGCAAGGTCTGATCTTCAAAGACACACCCCCGTTGATTATTTTCCTCAACTATGCCTCTACCTCCTAGCTTCCACCACCTCCCGATAATGCCATCACATTCTGAGTCTATTAATGAATTATTCCATTGATTAAGCTGGAGCCCTCATGCTCCAGTCAGATCTCCAATGTCCTTCCTCTGGACATTGCACTGGGGACCAAACCTTTAAGATACGATGTAGGGGCACATTCCATATCTGAAGCATGACTGGGACTTTCAGAATTCCTTTCTCAGACTGGATTGTAGAGTTGAAGGCAGTTTAAGGGAATTTCCTCGGCGGCAAATTCTTTTTTGGAAGGAAGTCTTTTAGGGTTGAATTTGAGTTGTGGAAATAGTCATTCAGAGCAAGCACATGTGAGTATAGCGCACTCTCTGGCTGCCAAAAAGCAGACACAGGATTTCTGCCTGATAGACGTGGAAGGAATGGACAAGCTAGACAAATGTCATTTCACAGCTCCTAGAGAAATAATTGATTTAGACAGTGATCATCAGTGGACGAACACATTGGATGAAAGGTTGATGAGCAACTTGACCGTGGAGGGATCAGCCTGTCACTACCTGCAATGGTAATCAATCTTAATGTCACTGAAAGCAGGGCATTGTGTTTCTCCTGATGTAAATGCAATAAGCAGCACGCAGTCTAGCCGCGGAGGCTTCCTGCCAAAACTGCCATCCACAGCACAGGGTCAGCTCACTGCCGTTTTCCAGGAATAAGGCAGGGTGTGGGGACCAGGAAACTGACTCACACGATGTCACAGAAAGACAAACAGACAGATCCACACACAGCCTGGGTGGATTTAGAGAACACTCGTCTACTTACACAAGTAAGTATACACTACACTGTATACACTACAGATGGCGGTGGTGTGTTCATGATTGAGATGGCTGGGGAGAGGGTCACTGGGGAAGGAGGCCTTTCTACGCAAGCATAAGAGCTGAGTTTAGGCTGGGCGGTGGTGGCGCACACCTTTAATCCCAGCACTCAGGAGGCAGAGCCAGGCGGATCTCTGTGAGTTTGAGGCCAGCCTGGGCTACAGAGTGAGTTCCAGGAAAGGCGCAAAGCTACACAGCGAAACCCTGTCTCGAGAAAAAAAAAAAAAAAGAGTTGAGCTTAGACCTGCAGCACCTACTTTTAAGCCAGCCATGGCTGCATGAACCTAGCACTAGGGGGGTAGGGCAGAAATAGGAAGATCACTGTGGCCTCTTGGCTAGCTGGCCCAGCCAGAAAAAAAGCAAGTTCTAGGTTCAGTAAGAGACTCTGTCTCAAGGTGACTGAGTGGAGAGCGATAGACCAGGATACTCAACATCTTCCTCTGGCCTCTGCACACCCCTACAGACATGCTCTTGCATGCACACACACATGTAACACACACACACACACACACACACACACACACACTCACATGCACACTCACACGCACATACACACACCATGGACCAAGACTCCAATACGAAGAGGCATCACAACCAAATGCACGCCTGATCTCTGTGAACAAAGCAGCTGTAAGTAGAACTTTTGAGACTGGGGGAAATTTGCTTATGGACCAAACGTAAGACAATGTCAAGGATTCCCTTTAGTTTTGTGCGACACAATCAAGACTTTATGGTTTGGTGAAAATAGTGTTTTAGAGCTGCATGCTAGGGTTTGTCTTAAGACAGATCAGTCAAGACCAAAGCCAAGAAGTTTTAAATGGATAAACATACGCTTGCAGAATCTTCACCAAGTGCCTATGCCATGTGTACCCAGCTCCATTTTCTTGTCTGCTTAGTTGTGTTTAACATGTTTTACAATAACTAGTTAGAGGGTGTCAGTATTGTAGCCTGTTTTCTGTTGCTATAACTCAATACTCCAGGCAGGTTTTCTGTGAAGAACTGAGGCCTGGCTAGGCATGGTAGCTATAATCTAGTACTTGGGAAGCCAAGGCAGGAGGATTGCTCTGAGTTCAGGCCAGCCTGGGCTACACAGTGGGACCCTGATTTGCCACTCCCATCCCCAGAAGGAAAAAAAAATAAAGGAAAATAAAGGTCTTAATTAGGTCACAGTTCTGAGACCATGAAGTCCAAAGTGTGTATGGGTGGGTGGGTGGGTGGGTGGGTGGGGTGGCTTCTGGTGAGGATCTGCTTGCTGTGTGATAACATGTCAGCTCTCATCACACGATGAGAGACAAGGAAGGGGCAGCTCAGGTGAATCTGCTCTTGCAAAGCCTGGAATGCCACCGTGGGGACTTCACCCTCTTAAGCTTATCTAACCTTAATCACCTCTCCCAAAAGTCCCCCCATCCCACAAATACATTAACATGGGAGCGCAGGAGTCTCTGGGGACATACTCCCACCACAGCAGCAGAGGACTGGTATTGGCTAAAAAGCTGGCTGTTGTGAAAGTGAGTGTTAGGCTGTAGGCTCTTGATGTCCCTCCTTCCTTTGTTAATAAATACCTTTAGTGGCTGGAGAGGTAGCTCGGTGTTTAAGAGTGCTTGCTGCTTTGGCAGAAGACCTGGGTTCCATTCCTAACACCCATGTCCAGCAGCTCACAATCACCTGTAATACCAGTTCCAGGGGAGCCAGCACCCTCTTCTGGATTCCAAGGGCACGTGTGAACATACACACAGTCTCTCTCTCTCTCTCTCTCTCTCTCTCTCTGTCTCTCTCTCTCTCCCTCACACACACACACATACACACACACACACACACACACACACACACACACACACGCACCCACTTAAAAATAATACAAAAGCAACAGGAGGGAGAAAGAAGGAGGCGGAGGAGCGGTGAGGGGGCAGGGGGAGGCCTGTCTGTCGGTGCTGCTGTGTGTCCATCTTGTTTAGTGGTCAAGCAACAGCTAGAACCAGGGGCAGAGAATGCTCCTATGTGGGGGTGGGGTAAGGTGCACATCTACCTTACTCTGCAAGGATGGGAAAGGAATCAGAAGTTGCCTCACAGAAGAGAAAGTGGAGAGTGATCAAGATCGGGAAGGACATTTACTTTTGCACTGTTCACTCTTGAACCTTTTATATCTTGTATAGTACGCATGTGCTACCTATTCCAAAAAGCTTACGGAAAAACAAGACAACAGTTTTGGAAGAGCTAGGTGGTTGTGCTTGGCTCTAGGCAAGGCATTGAGTCTAGACAGGGCTCAGCTCTCCAGGGTTATAGGTTTGGGGGTGTCCACCTTATATGGAAGAAGATCTGCTTGGGCACCCTTCCCGCAGAGTGCTTGGCCAAGATGGTCTGAGTGGTGCTGGCCAACTCTGATTCTCGAATATTATTAGTGGACCAGTCTTAATAATATTCTTCCCAGGGGCCCAGAAGAGAAACTACGAACAGCGAGAATTATTTTCAGAAAAAGAATCTAAGTACACGGAGCTCTTTGTCCCTCTACTTTATTCCTCTGGAATAAAATTCTGTCTACACAGCTTCAGTTCTGTTCTCGTGCCTAGCTCTTTTCTTGCCTGATTTTTCTCTACCTTTATCTGCTGTCCCCTCTAAGTTCTATCTTAATTCTCTCATCTTAATTCTGCCTCATCTAGGTCCTTCTCATCTTGTTCTTACCCATCTAGTCCTTCCCCATCTGGCTCTTCCTCTTCTTCCATCTCATCCTCAAGTTCTCTGGTCAAAACCCTCCTTATACCTCTCAGTTCTCTGTCCTCAAGTTCTCTAGGGTATTCAGTTATAAACCCAAGCAATAGCAATCCTCTCGCTCCAGCCAGGTCACCAGGCTTGAATTCCTACAGGGTCATAAAGGTAGGTAAGAATTTTCCTCAGGCAGTGACCACCAGGCTTTCTTTTACAACCCAAAAAGGGAGTGGTTAAAGGAAGAGGTCAACTGAGAGCTAATATTGGTTAATATATCAAGAAGGGAATTTATGTGCTCAGTCTACATTCCTAGAAGTGGTTAGGTAAGAAGTTAGGAGTCTATAATGTTAGTAAGGCTGTATAAGAAAGGAGGGTCTCACCTAAATTGCACAAGAAATAAAGCTATCCTCCTGACCTAGGAGACAGGTGTTGTTTCCATAAGGGTGTTACCTTAGTTCAAGAGATCATTTGGCCTTGGATGCTTGGTAGGTATTTTAGATAAATACACTATTAGGAGTTCTTGGAACCACACATAGCATACAAGAAAATCATTGTAGGAACCAGCTAATATATATACAAAAGCTAAAATATCACCAAGACTTCTTAAGCCATGACTTGACCTTCGGAAAAGCCCTTGACTTTTCCAAGTAGTCGCTTTTGTGATAGTAGCTGGGTTCCATGACATGTTCCTGAGGCTTGCAGCATCTGACCAGGCTGAGCCAGGAGCCAGATGACTTCCATACCTCTGCAGTGGCTTATGTTGCTTCTTCTTCTGTTTTCTTGATTACATGCAAAAGTGACTGTAGCAAAGTACACACACACACACACACACACACACACACACACACACACACAAAAACCAATTGACAACCTTAGCTATCCCTTGAGTGTGGACTTCAGACCTTAAACACACTTACTTGGTTGTACAGCCTCCTCCTGAGCTCTCCATCTTGCAAAACTAAAACCCCACCTGCTACATAGTCCCCGTTCCCCCACACCATGACCCCTGGTAGTCCAGATTCTGCTCTCTGCCGGCGCCCCCCAGAATCTTGACTTGCAAGGGCATCACGTGAATGTGATAGTCTAGTAATGGAGGATTTCTCTGTGACTAGCTTATTTCAATCAATGTTGTTTCATATGCTAGAATTCCCTTCCCTTTTTAGGCTGAACAACACTCCCTTTTGTGTCCAGCATACACCACAGGTGGGACCCTGGGGTTCCTTTCAGCTGTCAAGAATGATGCTGCTATGAACATATGAGATACCTCACTGGCCCCTTTCTTCAGGCTTGCGCTGTAATGCAGTTGGTAGAGTGCTTGCCTGGCATATGTGAAGCCCTTGATTGGAAACTAGTACCCCATGAATTGGGTGGGGTGGTACATACCTATAACCTCAACATTTGAAAGGTGAAGGTAGAAGAATCAGAAGTCCATCCTCAGGTACAAAGCAAATTCAACACCAGCGTGGGTACATGAGACCCCAAAAAGGTGGCGGGCGAAAGAGGGAGGAAAGAAACCCCTTTTCACATGTACCGGGGGGGGGGGGGGGGAGTTGCTTTGTTAAATGGTAATTCTGTGCTTACACGTATCCGTTGAGAAAGCACATCGTACATTCCTATTGCAGGGGAGTTTCAGTTTCTCAACATTCTTACCACTTGGTTCTTCTTTTTTTTCTTGGTAGCCATTGCACTGATGTGAGGTAGCTTTGGTCTGCCTTTCTCTGATGCCCCATCTCTTCTTCCTGGCCTGCCCCATCGTCTTCGGCCCCCGCTTTCCTGCTGCAGCCCTTAAGGAGCTCGGCAGCATCTGAAGGCTTCTGTGTTTTCTCAGTGAACAGAGACGTTTGTTACTGGCTTCTCTTTACAAAGTGTGGAGGCCAGGGACTTCCCTGCACACAGGTTGTGAAGTTTCCAGTTCTGCACAGTCCGTTTCTGGAGGGAAGCGGTGCAGTGGACGGTCTGAAATGAGTCGATCCCGTGGGGTTCCATGGGGGCTCCTCCTCCAGGAGGTAGCCACAGCAGGCTTTTCTTTTACTTAGTGAGTATGTGTTGAGATTTAAGGGGTGGCTTTTTATCGTTTCCCAGAGAGACAGAGTCACCAAAGAGTGTGTTCTTCAAAGCTTCCCACCCCGTAGGAACATATCTTTAAGTAAAGAGTCGTGAACACGTGTAGGGGCGTCACTCCAGTAAAGGGAGCAGCATAGTCCTTAAATCAAGAACTTGTTTGGAAGCTCCTAGAACAGACAAAGAGGACAGTGGAACTGGAGCACTGCTGTGAGAGGCAAAATAGATGAGAGATACGGACAGAGGCAGTTGCCATGGTGATGAGGGATGCATTCATTGCTTGGGATTGCTGTGTAAAATATTACAGACTCAGTTGCTTGAAACAACACACGTTTCACTATTTCATGGCTGTAAAGGCAAGACAATGAAAACGAATGTGTGGGTCGGGTTGGTTCCTTCTGAAGGCTGCGAGACTGTCCCACACCCCTCCCACTAGCTTTGGCAATCCTTTACTTTCCCTGGCTTATATATAGATTCCTCTCTCCAGTAGCTGCTTGAATCTTCTTGTGTGCTTTGGTCTTGGTGCCCACATTTACCCCTTCCGAGGACACCGTTCACGTTGGGTGGAAGGCCCACGGTATTCCAGTCTGTCCTCGCCTGAATTCATGATATTAGTTTCTTCCCCATGTCCAAAGTTGCAATCTAAGGTCTTTAACATATTTGAGGGAAAATACATTTCAACTAGAATGAAAGGCAATATGTTGCTAAACTGACGATCTAAAAATGTGATTTAATCGTAAGATAGCAGAGGCTCTACATTAGAAAAGGGCCCAGGTGTGGGGGTCCCTACAGGTGTCACAGCAGACAGGGAAATGAACTGTGAAGAGATGAAAATGAAAACTCTGTGCAGTCTGACTTAGTCAAACTGGATCAAACTTCGGGAGTCTGATGCCAGATGCTTTATGGCCAGCATTTCTAAACACAGTACAATTTGGGGGGGGGGAACTCAACTCAAAGTACAAGTGATTTCTTCCAAGAAGATGGGTTCTTGAGATAGGCTACCTGTACTAGCTTAAGGGCCTAAGGAAGGATCTGGCCTGGTCTCAGTCATACCGTGTAGAGGTCATTTGGGCTATTAGCCACCTCTGGTCTTGGTTGTGGGAGTCTGATATGTCCTAGCCCAACAGATAACACAGATCACAAGGCTGTTAATCACCTCCAATTCTCAGCTTTCTGGATGGTTTTACATCCTTTCTTTTGAGAGGACAGTCCTGTGTGCTTCACATTCCTGGTGTCCCTGGAGATCTGTGAGCACAAGGACCTTCATGCTCCCAACACCTAGGGATACACAGCGGCAGCCTTCTAGACCTTCAAGATTAACAGCCCAGAAGCCAGTGCAACCCATAATTTGGAAGATTAAGACCAAAGCACACACATCAAGCTTCCGACTTTTGGGATTGGGGTTCACAGATCCAACATGAGCAAAGGCTTGTTCCCTGTCGCGTGGGCTGGCATAAGGCCCAGGGGGACAGATAGAAAGAGCCAGCTCTGGAGCTTGGCATCCTGACCTCAAATCCAAGCAAGCGTTATCATGTATGGCTGTGTAATCTTAGGCAAATTACTTTACTTCTTGGTCTCCTGATTTCCCTGTCTGAAAGCTGGGGACAGTAATAGGATCCGTCTCAAGTGGTGATTGTGAGATTAAAATTGCCAGTACCATGAGTTTAGGGCAGCACCAGCCTTGGGTCACTTCCTCATGCAGGCTAGTGGTTGTTATTATTGGGGTAGAGATGATGTCTAGTGCTGGTGGGATGGGTCTTTCCAAGTAGAAAGCCGCTTCATTTCAAACGCAAGGTGCTAAGCTGTGAAGACCCTGATTTGTAAGGCTCAAGTAGAATTGCCAGAACCAATAGAGGGTGGTAAGGTAGTGAGGGGCTTGCAGGAGCAGAAGCCTAGGAGTGGCTGGGGAGGCTGAGTGGGATCTGGGGAGACACCTGGGCAGTGAGGCCTCGGGTCTATGAGGACCGGAAGTAGCTGACTAACCGAGGCTCAGTGGGGACAAGGTGAGGGTAACAGACATCCCCCTCACACTTGTCCAGCTTCCAGATCCTATGAAGTGATTTCCCAATGGTCATGTTTCTCGGAAGAAATGAATCCAGCTGGAGGTCAAAGAGCGTAGGAATCTAGTTGATTCCAGGGCAGAAGGAAGCATGAGAATCTGATTGAAGTGGGAAATTTGTAGTATACTCCCTGTGTTAATATGATTTTTGTTAACAAAGAGCTGAAAGCAAAGCTCTTTGTAAAGTTTTTGTTGTTGTTTTGTTTTGTTTTTTGGTGTTTGTTTGCAAACTCATAGCTTTGGAGGCTGAAAGTCTAAGATGGAACTACCCCATTAGTTAACCATGGGGGGAGAGCACCCCTTGGCTACATCACCCCTTGGCAGATGGCATCACAGTAGGAGCTTGTGTAAGAGGGATTATGTGGCAGGACAGGAATCCAGGGGGCTTCTGGGTGCCAGGCTAACGTCTTCATATCAACTCATTCTTTTTGTTTTGTTTGAGACAGGGTTTCTCTGTGTCATTTTGGTGCCTGTCCTGGATCTTGCTCTATAGACCAGGCTGGCCTCGAACTCACAGAGATCCTCCTGGCTCTGCCTCCCGAGTGCTGAGATTAAAGGCGTGCGCCACCACCGCTGCCCGGCTTATCAACTCACTCTTGAGAACACTGACCAGGTTCCATAAGACCTACACCAATTCCCTCCAAGGGCACCAGAGGTTTTTCTCCCACTTATTTGAAGTGTGAGAGCTAAGCATCCCTTCTCCACTTGAAGTTATGCTCCCCTGAGACTGTGGTCTCCAAGGTCACTGCGGCAGAGAAACAGGAACAGAGGCTGGGAGAAGCCCCGCCCCTCCCCGTGACCTAACAGCCTTGCACTAAGCCCCACTTCTTAGAGATTCTCCACCTCGATTCATTGCCCACCAAGGACCAAATGTCTGGCCTATGAAACCTGGTGGGCAAACCACATCCAAACCCCAGCACCCACCTCTCCAGTGCTGATCTTCTGAGCAGCCCAGGGCAATGTCACAAAAACAGTGCGTGTTCCTTAAAAGGGGAGGCATAGCTAACAGTTGCTGCACGCTGGAGGGCCGGGTGGTTCCCCGTTAGATGAGGGCTGTGCCCCTCACTGAGGGCAATGTCACAAATGACATGTGTCACTGGTTGGAGCAGTTCAGAGCCAGAATGGGGCCTGGCAGGTGATTCTTTGGAGAAGAGCACTTGCTGCTATCGATACAAAAAACACATCCCTGGCCCCAAAGGGGATAAGAGAGAGTTTATTCTGGAGCCAAATATGAGGGACCGTGGCCTGAAACACAGATGTAGGCTATCCTAAATTCCATGCTCTGAAGTGTTAACAGCTTGTTGAAACTTTTCTTTAAAGATTTCTATCTAATCTGTCTCTGTCTCTGTGTGTGTGTGTGTGTGTGTGTGTGTGTGTGCACGCGCGCGCGCATGGAGGTGAGCATCAGGTGTCAGGTCCCCTGAAGCTGAAGTCCCATGCGTTTGTAAGCCTCTAAGCATTGGTCCTGGGAACAGAACTTAGGTCCTTTGGAAGAGCAACATGTATTCTTAACCTACGAGCCATAACCTCCCCTCCCCCGAATGAAGCTTTGCAGTAGCAGGGCAAGGAAATGTATAAATGCAAATACATCGGAGGAAATGAACAGGAGGTAGGAGGTGGGAGCAAAGTGGAAGAGATCTCTGCTGTAGTTCTCAGCGGCTGCTAGTGGCCTGTTAATACAGTCCCAAAACTGTATTAACAGTTTGACCGGTCAGACATGGAGGTGGGTGAAGAACGGCTATTAAGTGGGCTCATGATAGCCCAAGGTAAACTGGAGTTAGGCTCTGGACTCGCAACATTGCAATGTCCCCACAATCACTGACATCATCAGCCTTGTAGAGGGGTCAATGGAAGGCCTCTCATTGACACTGCACAAGCGTAAGGGCTCACACTTGAACCCCCAGAACTCAGAAAAAAGCTGGGTGTGGTCCCGTGTCTGCCTGGAACCCCTTTTCTTCTGGGGATGGAGAAAGGAGACCTCTGGGGCTTGCTGTCCAGCTCCAGGCTCAGTGAGAGACCCTGTCTCAAGGAATGTGGTGGAGAGTGATAGAGCAGGATTCAGGACTCATATGTTATCCTGTGGCTTCTGAGTACACACAGCATGTACCCCCAAACCCACATAAATGGACAACACACACACACACACACACACACACAGACAGTATGCCTTCTCCATCCCTCTGTTCTCATGCAATAACACAGGACTCCGGAAGCCATAATTGGAAGGTATTATACCTCCAATATGCAATCGAAGTAAGCAGAAAGCCTTTGTCAGGTTCTCAGGGACTTGGACCTGTCATTCCTCCAGCATCACAGCCTGGCATGTCCTGACTGATGCTGCTGATGCTGCTGATGCTGCTGATGCTGCTGATGACCTGGGCCAGGAGAGAAAAAGTCCCATTGAACACTGCAAGTTGTTAGGAACGTGAACACAGAAAGAAAGGAACAAACCCACACCCCTGTCCTCATGCTGGAGGCAACTGAGAGCAGGCTTCATGTCTCCCAAGAGTCCTGGCTGAGCCACCTACGTGAAGAAGAACTGTAGGTGGGGGCAGGAAACCGGGAGACTAGGTAAGGTGGGGTGTAGCCGGGAAACCAGGGTCTGAGGCTAGAGGAGTTGGGGGTGGGGCAGGCTCTAATTAGACACGATGGAGGTGGAACAGGAGCTGTGTGCTGAGGTAAGCATTACAGCCTTTGATGATCTGTTTGTGTTGTGTACATCAAAGGGTAAGGAGGGTCCCTCTCTGAAATTTAAATGTGAGGTTTTACCTTGCAATGACTTGCTGGGGTTTTCAATTAAACCTTAGGGCATTACAGCAGAAGGCTAGCCTTGTGGGCTGGGCCCAGGTAGTACATGCTGAGGCAGGTCCCAAGTGAGTGACACCACCCAGGGCCAGGGGGAGGTAGAAAGGTAGTGGGCCCTGAGATCAGGTCAGAGTTCATTGTGTGTGTGTGGGGGGGGGGGGGGGGAATCCAGAGGTCATGGTGAGGCTGACACACAGGGATTGGGCACTGAGACAGTGAGCAGAAGATCTTCCATCTCTGTCAGCCTCAGACTGGACACTGGGCATAAGGATCGGATCAGGATGAGGGATGCCAGGAATGTGTCAAATGGCTGAGGTAAGGTAAAGCAAGGCTGAAGGAATGTTGAGGCTCCCAGGGAGGTATACAGCTGCACCTGCATGGGCTTCTGACTGGGACAGCATGAGCATTGTCCCCTGCCCCCCGGGGCCAATGGAACTAGAGTTCTCCACCAGCTGCTGAAGGAAGTGTGGGAAGGTTTTTAAAAAGTCAAATTACCCCAAATCACATCAAATACAATGAGGGGTGCTAATGTGTAGCCAGGGCTGGGCACCGCTGTGTCCTTCTCAGAGTGTGGTCCCCAGGCCAGTGGCCGTAGTGTCACCTGACTGTTCCTGTGGACTGAATGTTTTTATAGCCTCCCTAGATTGATATGCTGGCACATACCCCCAAATGTGGTGTGGTAGGAGTCAGTCAAGTCATAAGGGCCCTTTAGAAGGGGACTAGTGTGCCCTTGTGAAGCAGGCCCTGGGAGCTGTCTTTCTACTATGTATAGAAACACAGAGGATAATGAGAAGACAGCGAATCTGTCAGCACCTCATCCTGTGTGTCCCAGCCTCTGCGTCCATGGGAAGTAAAAGTCTAGAGAGCCCCTAGTCTGTGGTCTATTTATTACTGCAGCTGAACCAGGCCTGGGGCTTTCACATCCTGCAAATCCAGAGCTCAGGTGGTCCTAGATCCTCTATGGGGCAGGGGCTTTATTTTTCTCAGACAATTAATCCACAGATACCCGGAACACATAATGGTACAAAGATAAAAGGGGGGAAACAATTGTGTGATCTAAATCTCTCTTTGAGACCCTGTTGACGTTGAGCCTGGTTGAAGAAGCTCAGAATCTCAGCTACCTAGGAAGCCGGGGTAAGAAGATTACAAGTTCAAGGTCAGCCTGGGATATAGTTGGGCAACATGGTTGAGACCCTGTCTCAAAATTTAAAAGTCTGGGGCTAGATCTCAATGCTAGAATGCCTTCCTAGTATACCCAAGGCCCTAGGTTTAATCCCAAGTACCACAATAAAAGAATAAAAAAGGAAGACACAGTTGTGTCTTAAAACAGACAAACCTACCAAACAACAAACCACACAATCCCCGGTGCACGGAGCACTTGGGCATTGTCAAGAATGCCTACACCAGACCGTGTCTTTCTGGACCCTCTGACAGCCTGCCAGGAGTTTCTCTTCATCTCTTCATTCCCAGCTTTTTTCCCCAGAGACTTTTGCTCCCTGAGTTATGCAGAGCAGCTATTCTGGGAGTAGAGGGGATCCACAGAACTTCACAGTATCCAGGACCCCTTTCGCCCTCTGGGGGAGTCTCAACCTTGTCTTGAAAGGTAAAAATGGTGGAAGATGGTGTTCAAAACATGGGGAGGGGGGGGCTGGGGAAGACTTCTTCCATCTATGCACATCGAAGGCACCATGAGGCAGAGGAATGGGTGCTAGGAACCCATCTTCTCAAGAAACATTGCCCTGCGTTGTATTGCTCAGAGTTCTCCAGAAGAATAAAAAAAAAAGTATATCTACGTATACGTATGTACAAATATATAACCATATACATATGTGTACAAATATATGTATGTACAAATATATATGTACAAATATATATATGTACAAATATATATTGTACATATATATGTACAAATATATAACCATATACATATATGAAGGGAGAGGGAACGGGATTATAGGAAACTGGCTGATGTAACTATGAAGTCTGAGAAATCTCAAAATCTGCAGTTGGCAAGCTAGAGACCCAGGAGAACAACTCGTGGAGCTGCAGTCCAAGTCTGAAGGCTGAGAGCCCATGGTGTGCAGGCTAGCGAGAGCAGGCGGGCTGCAAACCTAGAAAAAGACCTCCGAGTCCCAGCTCGACAGGCGGCTGAAGGTGCTCCCGGTTCCTCATTCTTTTGTTCACATCCGACGAGGCCCACCCACACTGGGAGGGCAATGTGCTTGGCCTCATCTATCAATCAAATCTTCATCTCATCCAGAGTCAGGTACAGACACCAGAAAACAAGTGGCCAGATTCTGCCTCTGTGGTCCAGTCAAGTGATGCATGAAATTAACCAACAGGACCATCATCAGCATTTCCTGGAAAGCTGGTCTCCTTGATTTAGACATAATGGACCATTTGAGCTGGGTGAGGCTTTTTTTTTTTCCGGGGATAGGGGCGCCCTGTGCATGGTAGAATGTTCAACAGTGTTTCTGGTCCCCACCCACCAGATGCCAGCAGCACACTTTGTCCCACCTTCCAGTGGAGACCACGAAAGTGTCCTCAGACACTGGCATAGGTTTCCTGGGGGAAAATTTTGTTTTCCCCAGTTGAAAATAACCAGTGCTGTAGAGCTCCGGGCTGGGAAGGCACTGCTGACTCCATGTCTCATTTGTCAGCTGGCTAGTGGACCTTTGGGGGTCCCTCTAGAGCAGTGGTTCTCAACCTTCCTAATGCTGGGACCCTTTGATACAGTTCCTCATGTTGTGGTGACCCCCCAAACATGAAATTATTTTCATTGCTCCTTCATAACTGTAGTTTTGCCGCTGCCAACAAATTGTAATGTAAATATCCGATTTGCAACCCCAGGGGGTCGCAACCCACAGGGTGAGAATCTATGCTCTAGGAGGAGAAGGAAAGTTTTAGAGGACGAGAGGGGTGCTTTGGACCTGAAGGACATTATCTAAAGACCCTAGTCGAGGATGCTACCGGGAGTTCACTCCACAGATCAGAGTTCTGGATTTTGAGGGACGTAATAACAGCAAATTCTTGTGGCCTCTTAACTTAGTCCTGAGAACTCCCCCGAGGCCATGATCTCTACGATAGCCATCCCTTTCTAATAACGGACCCCAGTACAAAAGGGTCTTCAGCCACTGGTCCCAGTAATTGGCCCTAGTCGTGGTCAGATGACCTGAACCAAGCCACGTACCGTCTTTCTCCAGGACTTCCACTGAAGAAGGCAGCAGCCCTGGCTGAGGGGGCACATGTATCTGAGTGCAAAGATTATAGGCAGCTTTGGCTCCTGCTGTGTGGAGTAAGCTGTTCGGAGAGAATGCTGTGGAGAAGGATCAGGAGGAGAGAGAAAGCAGGAGCTCTGGCCCCTCACCTTGCTTTGCTCCTGCCTTGCCTGTGGTTTTCCTATTCCAGGCGTTAGCTTCCAGCTTTTTTACCTAGTGAGTTGTCACACTGTGATTTATAACAAGGTGTTTATATATTTAAACACTGTCCCAGTTTCCTGGCATATAATTCCTAGGAATCTCTGAAGTGATGAGTGAGTGCCCTGTGTGCTAATGAGGTGGCTGATGGCTGGCAGCCTCTAAGTCACTGGATCCAAGAAGGACTGAGGCAGGATAGATGGGGATATTGGGGCTTTTCGGTCCCACCCACCCCCTACTCTATTCCCCAGGGAAGGGGGAAGGATGGACTCTTATGTTGATCACCGGTGACGATCATGTAATAATGCTTTCATATAAACCCCAAACAGATGGGTTCAGATGGATTTTAGGCAGTTGAACCCATGGGGATTCCTAGAGGGTATGTGCCTCCCACCCCGTCTCTTCCCACATGCTTTGCCTAGGCATAGCATCATTTGAAATGGGTGCTGGGGGCAGTCTGTGGACTGAGAACTCAAAACTCAACCTCTCCCTACAGTGTTATAATTGAGTGGGATAAAAGCAGACCTGGGACTGGTGCTCTTGCAGAGGATCCATGTTCAGCTCACAGCATCCACATCAGGTGGCTCACAACTGCCTGTAACTCCAGCTCTGGGGAATCTGATACCCTATTCTGGCCTCTTCAGCATGCACATATGTGGTTATGGCATACGTTCACACAGACACACATACAAATGAGTAAATCTTTTAAAAAGAGAGCAGACCTGGAGTCCAGTGGAGAACTTTCTGTGGAAGTGCTTGCTTGTTGTTGGGAATTCTGCACCCTTATCTAGTCACAAAAATACTGTGTGTTGAGTTTTGAGAGGAGCAATTTGCACACTGTAGAGATAAGGTTTGCTTCTGAATATGTTGGGTTTCTGTTTGCCTCATAAAAAAGCCCGAGTTACCTAACTAGGTAATAGGAACAAGGCAGGGATGGAGTGGGACAAGGGAGGTACCAGGGTCACAAAGTTAATGAAGCTTCTGCTCTCAGGCTTATGAAGGAGCAGCGTTGGCATCTGAGGTGAGTGTCCTTTTAACCTGTCTGTCCTTGGCCCGTCCATCGCCACTCTTTCCGGGTGGCTACCAGAGAGTTTGGCTGCAAATGCAAGTCCCGTCTTTCTGAGTCCCTTAGGGGACTCTAAACTGCACCTGTTTAGATTCATTTTGTTTGTTCATTTGTTAAATGAACAATGATTGGACACCTACTGGGAGCCATAAGGTTTCTGTCTCCATAAGGCTGACAACCTAGTTGAGAAGAGAAATGTTGGGGAAAGAGTAGCTGAGCATCCTAGAAAAGCAAAATGCCATGGTCCACAGGCGTGGTTCATAGGCATGATCCACAGGCATGGTCCACAGGCATGGTCCACAGGCATGGTCCATAGACATGGTCCACAGTCATGGTCCACAGGCATGGTCCATAGTCATGGTCCACAGACATGGTTCATAGTCATGGTCCACAGGCATGGTCCATAGGCATGGTTCATAGACATGGTCCACGGGCATGGTTCATAGTCATGGTCCATAGTCATGGTCCACAGGCGTGGTCCACAGGCATAGTCCACAGGCATGGTCCACAGGCATGGTCCGTAGTCATGGTCCACAGGCATGGTCCATAGTCATGGTCCATAGGCGTGGTCCACAGGCATGGTCCACAGGCATGGTCCATAGACGTGGTCCACAGGCATGGTCCAT
>CABHPP010149226.1:395-17011 GCA_902168425.1 Peromyscus attwateri | reverse complement strand
ATGGTCCATAGTCATGGTCCACAGGCGTGGTCCACAGGCATGGTCCATAGGCATGCAGAGTGGGAGGGCCCAGAAGTGGGTACTTGAGTTAATGACAGCAGAAGCGTGATTTGTATTGCAGAAAGATACAGACTGAGAGTAAGCACAGAGAAATGGGGGTGCGGTGGGGAATAAACAGAGGGTGCATATGCATACGTGTACATAACAAAAGGCAGGCAATCCCATACAGAAGACATTACAATGCACAAATGGTCTCTATATTCTACCTGGTAAACGTTGTTGAAAGCCTATCAGGAACTAGATAGTATTAGTCTCTGGGATTATAGAGAAGCAATTCAGCACCCTGCTCAAGTCATCCAGCTAACACTGAAGGACCCAGACAAGTTAGCAGACTCTGGCCATCAGAGCAATAGCTGTTATGGATGTGAAGTGCTAGGTACTCAAAATTCAGCCAAAGTAGGCAAAAAAAAGTGCTTCCAGGGTAGCTGATGGCTGCCTGAATTGGATCCTGAAGGATAAGAAGACAGTAGGCAGGCAAGAAGAAGAATTCAGGACAAGCTGAGAGGCCAGCCAGGAGGTGGCACTTACTGAGGAGGCACTGGAATGTAATAAAATATGCTACACAATGACTAGGTATCCAGGCTAGCCCACACAATCTAGTTTGGACTTGAAATGCGGTATGTCACAAAGAGCAACAGTAGAAATGGCAGTGGAGTGGAGTCACACTGCATCTTTTAGGATGTCGCTGTGGTGGAGTCACGTGTACTTGTTTCAGGAAATCCCACGCACCAGTTTTGCTTCCGGCGTTGGAATGGCTGTTCCCCTGGTTGAGAACCGGATGAATGAGGCACTTGACTTGCACTGAGGCGTTTGTCCTACATGAAAGGAGGCATGCCTTTAATCTAGAATGAAATTAGGTGCACTAAGATGCTGAACCGTTAGCACTGAGAAGCCAGAGGGATGATGCTGAGAATGGCAGGCAATGGCACTGTCTGTCTCTGTCTGTCTGTCTCTCCACTTCCCTCCCTCCCCAGATTTGAAAAACCTCATGTGATATAATTCTGCTTTCATGGTGCAAAGCCTCTTAGGAGAATAGATGCTGCAGCCAGGATCCCCGAGCCTAACTTCAAGTCTCGCTTTCTCGTTGTGTGCCACGGGCAAGTTGCTTCTCTTTGCACGAATCTCTTCAACTATTGAATATGGGTAGCACGCTGCTAGGAGAAATGAATGAATCAGCACTGTGTGTCTTTCAGTGATGTTAACATTATTCTCGGCCATCATAGCATCACTTTAGATTCCTTCTGTGGGAAAGACAGGCTTGTTTCCTGCCCTGGAAGCCATTGTTGAAAGTTTCATGAGATGCAGAGACCGTGCAGGGCACCAAGGGTGTGCTGGGATCTGAGAGCCATGAGGTGGTGTGAACCCCCAGACTCAGCTCTCATTTACACACCACCTGGAGGGCCAGGTCTCCAGCTGGGATTGTAAAGTCCCCATTGGTGGTTAGTGCTAAGAAATGCAGAGCAGTTCTTTACAGGGTGCTGAGGCCGGATGGCCAAGGTAACTGTCAACATCTTCATTTGGTTGTGGTCAACTTTGGCCCAGAACAAAATGCTGAGGCTTTGTCAGGGCTATCCAAAGTCCCTGGTAGCAGACAGGCTTGCTTTTCATGATGGCAAAAATCTCCATTTTCAACTTGATTGGTTTAAGAAACATTCAGGCCTTCATGGGGTACACCTTGAGGTGTGTCTTGTTGAGGAGATTTACAGAAAGGTATAACTGAAGTGGAAAGACCTGCCTACAATATCTGTGTCACTATCCCACAGGCTGGGGGCCCAGATTGTATAAGAAGAGAAGGACAGCCAAGTGGTGGTGGTGCATGCCTTTAATCTCAGCACTTGGGAGGCAGAGCCCAACAGATCTCTGTGAGTTCAAGGCCAGCCTGGTCTACAGAGCGAGATCCAGGACAGGCACCAAAACTACACAGAGAAACCCTGTCTCAGAAAAGAAGAAGGAGGAGGAGGAGGAGGAGGAGGAGAAGGAGGAGGAGGAGGAGGAGGAGGAGAAGGAGAAGGAGAAGGAGAAGGAGAAGGAGAAGGAGAAGGAGAAGAAGAAGAAGACGACAAAGCCAGCTGAGCACTGGCTTTCTTTTTCACCTTTCTCTGCTTCCTGGTTGGTGGCACAGGCCAAGTGGGCCCACTGCCATGCTCTCTCTGCCATGATGGACTCCACTCCTCTGGATTCTGAGCCAAAATAAACCCTTTTTTTTCCCTTAAGATGCTTTTGTTGGATATTTGGTTACAGTAGCAAGAAAAGCAACTTACACATCTTTGATGTAGATCTCCCTGCAACTCCTCCAATGTCCTGCCTGATCTCAGCCCTACAATGCCCAGGATCTTTGTTCAGTTAACCCAAGCTTGGCTGTTATGTGTTGAATCAAAAATGTCCACCAAAAGCTCATGAGTGGAAGGTTTGGTCCCCAGTGTGGTTCACAGTTGGTGGGGCTTTGGGGAAGTGATTGGATCATGAAGTCTCTAAATTTATCTATGGATTGATGTGTTTGTAATTTGATATATTATTGAGAAGTGATGGCACCTTATGAGGTGAGACTTAGTTGAAATCAGTGGGTCCTGGGGGGCGTGTCTTCAGAGACTGTAGCTTGTCACTCCCTTCTTCCCCCACCATCCCTTCTCCTTTCTGCCACCACAAGGTGGAGTCTACTCTGCCACATACTTGCTCCTTGACATGATGCTGTGTCTCACCATAGGTCCGGGAACAGTGGCACCCAAGCGATGACGGACTGACACCTCTGAAACCCGGAGTTCAGATCATTGTTTTCTTCCCTTTACAGTGTTTGAGGTGTTCTGAGCTACTGCCTCAAACTCTTCCTCCCATTCCCCAGCCCATCACTATCCCAGGCCAAGGCCTTCCCTTCTCACACCTGCGCAGTCTCCATCTCTCTATGGTCCAGAGTGCTTCTCTTCACCATGAGAATTCTTGGATCTTGCCCCTTTCAGACTTGCTCCTCCAATAGTTCTGAAGTTGGCATGGCCTCATCGGTGAGCTGACTACGGTCACAGCTAGTGGCATATGATTACTGTTTGTGTTCCCACAGTATGCAATTCAGTGTGACACCTACGTAGCGCTGAGTGAAGATTAGAAAAGAAATTTGTTATGGTCTTGGTTCGATGTCCTGCTTCACTTGGTACTGTGGTGGGAAAGCTCTCTGATGGATGCTTTCTCTCTAAGAACTGATGGCAGTTGACTTCCAAGAGCTCCATGAACAACCTTCTGGGATTCCCAATTTTCTGTGAAATTCAAACCCACCCAACATGGGAAGCCTTTGACAGTGTCGGGGTGGGGTCTTCATTCCTCTCGTCTCCTATTTGGACTTTGATGTCTGTGTCCATTCTTGAAACTACTTGACTCTTCCTTGCTCAGTGTTTTGTTGATGTTGTTGTTTATTTGTTCATTTTTTTTGAGGTAGGGTCTCATATAGACACAGATGATATCAAACTTGCTATGTAGCCAAAGTTGGTCTTGAATTCCTGATCCTCTTGCTTCCACGTCCCAAGTGCTGGGAATACAGGTGTAGACCACCCCATCTGGCTTAGCTCAGGGCCTTTGCTTCACTGTACTTCTTGCTTTAATCAGTCCTGATTCCACTAAGTCCCATTTTCCCCCTCCTGGGGGAATATCTCCTCATATCACAAGACCCAAGCCAAAAGTCTCTGTGAAGCTTTTTTAAATTTTCATAAGCATAAACACAGTGCTAGTTCCACAGTGCTGTAGTGGGCAGTTGTGGAGGGGCTACACACCACCCCCACATTTCCCCAGAGTGCTCTTGAGTAGGAGTAACAGGAAATATTAGTTAGAAGGAATAGAGGGGGGAGATAAAGATAGAAAATACAGGATAACCTCGAGAGGGCCTGGAACCTATTCCAACTGGCTCCGACTGTCTCTGCCCCAGGGTATTTATAGGAATGCCAAGGGGTAGAGCAAAAGACCTCCCCCCAGCACAGCCAAATGCAGACCATCTCAGACACCTGCACTCAGGTCCATGGTCCAACCATCCTCTCTATGCAGACCTGCTGGGTAAAGCCACAGGGAACCTGAAAACGGGCTCCCACAGGCCGTATATAGTGAACAGGCACAGGAGCTTTTTAGGGCTTCACAAACCCCAACCGGGGGACAGCTCCAGAATCTCTTAGCACATCACTGGGAATTAAGGAAGGGATGAGGGAACATGTTAAATAATCCACACTCTGCATAATTTAAGAATCCACCCAAGAATACTTAATCTTCTCAGGCTTCTAAAGCTTCTGTAATGTAGGGCAGCCTGTGGGAGGCTGAGGAGACCCACATTCTTGGAAAGGGGTGTGACTCCTTCCTCTCCCCTCCCTTTCCATTACCCATTGGTGTTCAGTCGGGTTCTTTCCAGTTAGCTCAGGCCCCTGAGGCTTTCTATAATGAAGCCAAAGAAGGAAACCCTGGGAAATCAAAAACAACAAAACAGCTCTGAAAGAGTGCAGAGGCTGGCCCCTCCCACCATCTCTCAGGCTGAAGTGAAGCCTCTGTCTGTGGCCTGGGCAAGGCCAACACTCTGCATGGCTCATTTCTACCCCAGAGACTGTTCAGTGGGCGTCATCCCATGCCCAGGGTCATCAGCACAGCTCACAGTGCCTGGATCTCTGTGCCTGGGGAACTTTTTTCTAGAGCCCTGGGAAGCAATTCTTCCCACAAGCACAGGGGTCTCATGTCAGGGAATCCATTGCTACAGGAACAGTCCTCAACCAGTGCCTCGCTGGAGTGCCTGTACCAATGACCCTTAGGCTGGGGGTCATTCTGAGATGGAAACCCATAGGTTTCCACCAGATGGAGTTTCAGCTGCTCACTTCTGTAGTTGGCTCAGTAATGTGCTATTTGTTGGCTGCTCCCTCCTTCCGGTCTCTTCCATTTCTGGAGTTTCCTGGGACCACTTCCTAAATCAGTCACTTGCACTCCATCATTGTCACAGCTCGATCAAAGAGAACTCTGACAGGATCCACAGTGTCACCACTCTGGTACCTTCCTCCAGTGCACCTTTGGTTCCCTTGAGCTCACCTTTTCCTCGGGTTGGTGGACCCTTTTCTAAATCTTTGAACTCTGCCTTTCCATGTCTTTTGCTTTTTCATTTTATTACCTCCCCCTTCTCATAATGTGCATCATCTGGGACTCCTCGTGGCCTTTACTTGGCTAGAGCTGTCTTTAAACATCCTTGCAGCTGCCCGTTGACAGCTCCTCACTCTGCTAATTTCTCAGTTCATATCCACCAGGGAGGAATTTGATAGTTCAGCTCTTTCTTGCACAGGACCCAGACCAACCCATGGATTGGTTGTGGGTCAGCTTATCACATCCTGTTCAATCATCTGTGCTGGGTAAGAATCTGGCACAGAATGCCAGAGATGAGTGGCTTTTCGAGACCCTCCTCACGTTTTTTATGTGGATGATTGATGAAGTTCCGAGTTTAGTTCAAATACAACTTTATTTTCTGCTTTCCAATTAAGGAGCCCCCAAGTCTTCAAAACTGACGTTGACGCCTCCATAGATTTGTGTAAATTGAACCATAGTTGCATGAGAACTGCCTCCCAACAGGTCTGTGGGTAGTGTCTTCTTTAGGGAAAAGGCTGTGTGTGTGTGTGTGTGTGTGTGTGTGTGTGTGTGTGTGCGCGCACACGCACATGTCTACTTTTAGAGGGAATATTTTTTCACCACCATAAGAGGATCATTCCACATATGCTGCTTTATGTAACTGCGTTTTTCACCTTTTCATGGAACGTTTTTCCGTGTCATTAAATAGTCTCCAATAGCCTCATTTCGACATCAGGCTGGCCTTCACACACAGGGTTTCTCACTCAACCCTCCATTCTCCGGGACACTCATCTGTGAAAGACACCGATTTACACAGGTCAGTCTAATGAGCTCATCTTGTCTCCTCCACAGAATTCGGTCAGACTCTCTGCTGACAGCTGACATGCAGGCCCAAGCTGCCTATCTCCTGTGCTTCCCCAAGGCCCCAGACTCTCCGGGGAAATCACCAGTCAGCGCTCCACAGCATCCTTATTCTCCACATGCTCTCTACAGCTCAGGACACTGTAAACTCAAATCATCAAAAACTAGCACTGGATGTTCCCTTAGGATGCTGCCGCAGACCAGAGTTAGGAATGAGGAACCGGAGCAGGAGGGAGAAGTTGGCTGGTCCACGCTCAACCAGGGAGTGGGTGGCAAGGGAGACTCAGAAAGGGTCCTTATGGCCTCTTCCTGCCATTGCCTCAGTACCTGGTGGGAGTTGGGGTTCTCCCTTTCTACCCTTCGGTTCTACAGGGTGAGGTCTGAGCTGTGCCTGCGGCCCAGGAGGAGCTGCTGTCTTAAAGGCTCTACCCAGGGCTCAGCCTCGGGGATTGCCGATGCCCCGCCCATCTGGCCACAGCGTCTTTCTGGACTAAGTCCCAGTTTCACATCCCAGGGCGTGGTGCACTTCGAACAGCTGCCTTCCTGGCTCTGCAGTGTTTGAGTAGACTTCCCAACAGCAGCCTTCCTGTTGCCAAGGCCCACAGTGGCCAGTGTGCTGGCCTTCACAGACTGTCTCTAGCCCCATGCCCAATGCTCTGAGTTCATAGAACAGGTAAGAGGTGGCTGAAGCGGAACCTGGATACCTCTGTCCTTTTTGGGAGTTGCCACCCTCAGGGTGAGCCCCCATCACCCCTCGTGAAAGGGGTAACTTGGAGGGAACTTTGACCCTATTAAGATCAAAGGAGCTAGCCAAAAGTGTGCTACAGGAGCGGGTGTTCCAGGCAAGCATCAGGAATGCTTGGTGCCAAATGGGAGAAGGCTTGTCCCAGTGCCCCTCCTTAGGAGTCTTGAACTCTCAACATTACTGCAAGGACCTGGCTCCCCTGCAGGAAGGCAATGTGAAGAGACTCTTGAGGCCATACTCCTCTCTACACTGAAGTAGCCTTGGCTTAGCTCTGGCCTCAGGGACCCCCAAGTCTCAGGCCTTGCAGAGTTAGGCCGACCTCCTCTTCTCATTCCAGAAGTGGTGATGGGCTTCCTTCCCAGGTGCAGCCCTGCTTTGGAGGTGCCAGCCTCTGTGACAGCACTGCCTAGCGGGGCCTGGCTTCTGTTCTCATGGGGGTGAGTCTCCAATGCAGACATATGGTTGCTTTCTGGGCATCCTAAGGGGCACGCTGCCTCATTTCATTGCGGAGCTACAGCATTTCACCTACAGACTATTATACAAAGACCAAAACATCCCTAGCAACCACTGTGCTTGCTAACGACCAAACCAATCTATTATTTTCTAAGAGAGAAAAGAAGGGTGACAATGACTGTCCTCAGGGACCTGGCAGGGGGTGCGTGGTCATAGATGCCCTCGGAAGTCTCAGTTGGGTATCCTCTATCAGGAACACTGTGCCAACCCCCACTCCCACCCCCACCGGCTCACCCCGATCCTAGGCTCAGAAAACTGGAACTCATACTCTACAGTCTTTATGGACTTTCATTCTATTGAAAACGGTATGCATTTTCACCATTGCAAGTCAGCCAGGATGCTCTTCTACCCCGGGGAAATGGAGAGTTGGCCTTAAGGACGTGGTGAGTCAGGGTGGGTCACACAGTTGTGGGCTCAGCTGCCAAGCAGAAGCATGGAGAGTTGGGGAGACTCCAGGGAAACTGGGAGAGGCGTGGGAGAAAAAGGATGGGAAGTAGCCTTAGCTCAGGAGCCTCGAGCTTACCCACCCTGCTGGGCGTTGTGGAAGACAGGGATGAAGGAGAGCCAGGGTCTGGAGAGTGGCCCTGCCTGGCCCTGCTCACACATGAAGACAAGAGGCCAGCAATGCTTGGGAAGGCCGGCCATAGAAACTGCCAGGGCCCAGTGTATAATGAAGTCATTTTGAGCTCTTGCTCAAAAAAAAAAAATCATGAGACTTTGATGATGAATATTGCAGAGCATTCATGAAGAGTGAGGTCCCCGGGCAAGAATAGAGCCTTGGTGGCGTGCCCAGTGAAGCCTGTCCCCACTCCGGGGTGGTGGCTGATGATTGACTGGGTCCTTGGGCTCAATGAGATGCAGCTTTATTAAGGCTAAAAACAAATACAGGGAGAGACATGGTAGAATTAAACCAAAGGGTGAAAGCTAGCCATTAACAGTTCACTACTGAGCACAGACTGCGTATCAGACTCTCTTCCGTGCACTTGACGTGTATCATCTATCGACGACTGCATGAGGAGGGTACCATCATCATCTTCAGTATCATCACATCCCAGATCAGGAGACCGAGGCACCGCAAGGTGGAACAATGTGATCGTGGTGCCATTTATTAACGGAGAGGGTGACTGACTAACTCAAGGACTTGAAGCTGGTGGTAGAGGCCCTGGAATGCAGGCCCTGAAGGCTATGTCCCTAGCCATTTCCCAGGGCTGCCTTTCCCTAAACTTAGGGAACATCTCAGCACTGGGAATCATATATATATATATGGGGCCATCTTCCTGTGGCAAAAGATGTTCTAAAGAGTATTTAGAGCCACCAGGGTTCGTGACACTGATCGGTAGTTAGGAGGTCCCTGATGGTAAGGAAGCCAGTATTGCTAGGGAGTTGAAGTAACAATGCTAACAGCTCTCACGTTGCCTGTATTTAGAATGAGTCATGCACGAGGCTCAGTACTTTACAAGCACATTTAGAGGACAGGATGCCGGGATCTTGTCCCGTTTTATGAAGGAAAGAAGCCAGAGTCACAGAGCTTGGAGGTGGCCCCCTCCAGCGTCAATGAGCCAGACTTGACCCCACATCTGTAAGCCTGCAGAGCCACTGCTTTCAACAGCCCAGAGATCCAAGCTCACTTTCACGCCCGTTCACCGCGGGGTGCCGTCATCGGAAATATCCGCAGGGAAACTACACTGCATCAGGCCTGTGCGGTCTCATTTTTGCCTGCCCTAAAATTTTTACTGTGAGCTTGAAGATTTCGGGGCTTCCTGGAATGTGCTCCATCTTGAGTCAGCCCTCAGGCATGTTGGACTGAATTCTGCCCAGACGGTTATGATTCTTTTTCTCCCCTGTGTGTACGATCCGGGCTTCAGTTACAGAGAGCATTTCTGACTCCATCTGCACTTAGCCAGGTGGCTCTGAAAATGCAGGTGTGATATCCAAACAGGCTGGTGAAATCTTGAAATCTCATGCTCTCTAAATCAGGAGCCTTATGGGTCCCCATGTGCCTTGGGCTGAACTCCAAAATGACCCCTTGGAAGTTGTGGGGTTGAAGGCACGCATTGAAGAGGCTTACATTCGGGATTCAGTCAGGGACTCCTTCAGTTTCCTCCCTCTGCTCTCAAACCAGGCCTGGGGGCTGTTCTCTGAACCCGCACTCTGAACCATAGGTACCAGCAGATCTTGAAAGATCGGCAGACCGGGACCAGCTCACGTCAGCACACTGATCTCTGTCTAGAGTCCACCCAGCTCTTTAGGAGGCTAATCTGTGTCACTGTGTTTGTGTCTTAGAGCCACGGGAAGTGAGTTTCATAGCTGGGTGCTTTAGGTCATCAGAAACATGTCTCTCTCACTGTTTTGGTAAAGCCGTGGTGTTGAGAGGGTGGCATTCGTCCTGAAGCTCCCTCCACCTGTTCCACGCATCCTTCTCCCTCTGCTTCTGGAGTGGCAAGACTCCTCACTGATCCCTGGCTGCACTGCTCTGCATCTGGCCTCTTCCTATGTTTCTTTTCTTGTTAAGGGTAGCAGTTGATCTGATTGATGTCTGCCTGAAATGAATATTCCTTCATCTTAACATGACTGGACTTGCAAAGACCTGATTTCCAAATAAGGTCACATTTATGGGAACCTCAAGGCCATATTTCAAGATACCTTTTTTAGGGGACACAGACCCATATGCCATATCCTCATTGGTTCAGTTACTAAATGCACAGAGTCACAGAGAATGCAGTTCAATGTTAGGAATATGGCTTTTCCTGGGGGAGGGGGGGCACTGCTCACTTCCAACTCATCTTGAACCCACGAATGGGGTCTGGGATTCTCTCCACTTTACAGATGACAGGGAAGAAGGACAGAGAGCTTCTGGTGTTTACTTAAAGTCACACACAGACCTGAGGTCCACACATAAGTAAATATCAGAGCTCTGGGGGCTAGGTGCTTCACTAGGATACTATGTATGCATGGAAGGCGGATGGGAAAGGGGATCTAAATCCTGTGTCATTAAGAGCTTTGGTCTCCTGAGACCAGGGCATTGTGAAACAGCTCGGGGGTTCCACCACGGGAGACTCTGGACTCTATGCTAGATGTCTCAGCTTGACTTCTTTCCTTCCATGAGTGTTTCCCTGAGACCTAATGTCTTCATACATAAGACAAGACCATGGAAACTTCCTTACCCATTCCAAAAGGTATCTGTGAAGATTGACACCACTGCTGGTGCTGGCCCCTCAGAAGCTGAGCATCATGCATCCACTGCCTCCCGCCTCCTTCAGGTCTTTGCCCAAAGACCACCTCATGAGACATGTCCCTGACTGCTCAGCCAGTGCCACCCACCCTAATGTCCCTTTCACGACTGCTCTGTTTTGAACACCCTTGCAGAACTCCAGCTGAAATGTACTTGCCACTGTAGTAGCGCTGAGCAGATCCTTTAAGTGGTGACTGGGCTTCGGGGCACTCTGAAGTTGTGAAGAGATTCAATTCATTTTCGAGAGAGGGGGCTGGTTATTGTGGGAGTGGGCTCCTGACAGAAGGGTGGGTTTGGCCCCGTTTCCTCTCTGTGTCTCTCAGATGCTCACTTCCGCTTCCCCAGTACCACAGCAGCACCTGGCACACAGCAGGCTTCCCAGGATGGTGGCTTCTCAGCATCCTGACTGCAGTGGAAGAGCAGGCTGTGTGCTACAGAAGAAGCTCCGACCATAGGAAACTGGGGTCATTGCCTGACACAGAACTTAAACACTGATGAGTTATTTCTTCAGTAAATGGAAGAGGAAAGGGATGCAGGAGAGACAATTACCAGGCTGCCCCCTGCTGTGGACCCAGAGAGGTCAAGAAGGCTGCAGTTAAACCCAGGCTCCTCCGGAAGGTCATAACACTGGGGAAGGAAGAAGTTTTGTGGCCTGGGAGGCTGTGTGAGCTGGTGGAGAGAGAAGATAGGAGCAGAGACAACGAGCCAGGCTCACTTGGAAAGTCAGGGACCCAGCTGATGAGCAGAGCTAGCATCAGATGGAGGACCGCAGCCAGATCATCTTTGACTGGGAATTATTCAGATGCCATGTGAAAGGGGCATGTTTTTCTTCCAGGCTGCATGCATCGGAGATTTCACTAATAAATGATCTTCACGTGTGCCATGGTGAGAGCTATTGAATTTAACTTGTTTCCCCCCAACCCTGCAGCATCACCAAAGATCTCAGCCTTCACAAAGACCAAGGGGAGCCTTGAAATAACTTCTTCTCAGGCAATTAAACCACATCCAATTTTGTAGGTTGAAGTATTTCAGGGGATCCTATTACCACCATCTTTGGGCCTGGAGGCCAACATTCTCCCATAAAAGCTAACTGTCTTGTAAGAGGAGCCGCCATCTGGGTGATAAAGCAGATGCGTTCTCTACCTGCCCTGGCCTCTCTGCGCTTGTTGGTTGTTAAGTAGCTTCAGCCTGTCTCTTTGGGGGTGTGGAGATTTCACGGAATTGGCAGAAGCTCGATGCCCCAGGCATCATTCCCCGCCTCTGCTGCAGGAACCAGCAGTTCCTTTATCCAGGTCAGCACCTTTTATTCCATTTCAAAAGTCTAAGTCTGAAAATCAAAATACCTCAGGAGATGCAAGACGGCTGCTTCAAATTAATATATAAGTGCAAATGACTGAGCGCAGACCTTTCGTCCCTGCAAGGCAGGTTTTAAAAAGCAAGGAGAGGGGAGGGGGTTGCTGTGGAGAAATAGAACACACTCAACTCAGCCCCAGCTCTTTCCTGACTACCTGTGGGACTTGGAACAAGTTCATTAACCTCTCATCTATGAAACGGTGAAAGCAAGGTTCAGTGGCCAGACTTGGCTACTCACAGCTTCCTGGGTGGCCTTGTCCCACCCCCAATTAATGTACCGTTTCTCACTCTCATCTTGGTCCCTTTTGTACCTGACTCTTCATCTTTCGATTTCTCTGGGCATCTTCGGCGGGGAGGGGGTGGGGAGGAGCGAGGGGTGGATGGCCAACTCCCCATTCACATAGTACTATGGTATGTATATTATGTATCTCCAAAAGGCTCCTCCTGTGCTAGAAGCTTGGTCCCCAGAGCGTTGACATGTGAATGCTTTAAGAGGTAGGATCTAGTGTAAGAAGGCAATTAGATGGCGGGGGTTCCATCTCTGCCAGGTTTTGAAGACACCAAGGAGTCTTTGCTAAGCTGTGTAGAGCCTCCAGCCACCATGACCGGGGGCAAATAAACCTCTTTGTAAGTTTATTGTAAGCAATACCAGGCGGCCTGGGACACTTGGTAAAACCAACCATTTACTTGTAAAGTCACTCCCCTTCGTTTCCCTACCCCTAAAGATCCCAGAGAGGGAGAGTCTAGAGGGCAAGGACCTTCCCTACCTTCCCTTGGGTCACCGTGAGGGAATCAGCAAATCTCTCTTGAATTCCTTCTATTGAGGAAATGCTGCCAACACTTGGAAATAAGCAAGAATAGGACTGAGTGCCTTACTGTTTTTCCTGATGGATGAACAGTACTTGTACATCCTTACAGGAGTTTTCAGGAGAAAACATTCTGACACATGTTTACTGAATGTCCTTTCAGTGTCTTTAAGAGAATTTACCTGAGTTCAGCTTCTTTTCTCACTAGAGCCCAGCTAATCTCACATTAGCACACAGATGTACGTCCTGCAGAAAAGAAATAACTTTTTGTTAGAAGGGAAAACCTATGGTTGTGTTGCCATCCTGTATGGCACAGTGCGAACCAGTTTTGTGCCTAATCTAGCAATCTAACGTTAATATTCCTTTCCTTTCCTTTCCTTTTTTTTTTTGTATAAACACTTCAAATATTATTTAAGTACGTGTTGCCTTTGAATTAGGTCCCTTGTTATTTTCAGAGGTCAATAACGCATTGACATGTATTCATTTTATACTTTGTAAAAACCGCGTCTTTAGCCCCTTGGAAATCGTGTTTTGATATCTTGCAGGGATTGTGAAGTGCCTGAATAATAGCAGCCCCGACTTCTGTTTTCTTAAGACCTAGACACCATGCTGGCATTTTCTATGTCATCTCTCTAATCCCCATTGTGACTTATAAAGCAGATCTTTATTTCATCAGCGACAGCTCTGAGGCTCAGAGAAGCCAAGCAGCCTGGCCAGGCTGGGGACACACATCGTGCACCCGAACTTTACCCTCTCTGATCCTCAGGACGGCTCCATGGCACAAGAATCATGATCCCGTTTAATTAAAAAATCGAGGCTTAGTTACCTCGTGAATGGCTCCGTCAGGATTGGGAACCTGACATTTACATACTCCTATTTCTTCAACCAAGTGACTGAGGAGAAGTCTGTGATGCCTGGCCCAGTACAGAAAGTGCTGTCGGGAAATCAAGTGGGCTGAGACTCTTAGACAGCTGGACATATGCATTCCCTCCTTGATCCAAAAATACGGAGACTACTGCCTAGGAAAGTGGACCCGCAGTGAGTCATGAACCGGAAGTGAACTGAGGACAGGAAGTGATCTTTTGCTGTGGTGTGTGTTGTGGGTGTGGAACAAAGGAGACTGTTGTAGCATGGATAAAAGGTATGTTTGTTGTTTTTGTTTTTTGAGACAGGGTCTCCTATAGTTCAGGTTGGCCTTGAACTTGCCAGGTAGCGAGGATGACTTTGAATTATCTTTCTGCCCCCATCTCCTGAGTGCTGGAATTACAGGTGTGGACCACCACAGCTGGCTTCAAAAAGATTTTTTGAAAAGAAAAAAGAAAAGAAACAAAGGTTGCAGGAGGCACTACATCTGAACAGAACTGAGAAGCAAGTCCGTTCTGGTGCAGTGCCCTCTACTGACCCCATGTGTCCCAGGTCCCTTCCGGGGATGAGCCGTGCAGACAAGAGTGCATGGCTATGCTCTTAGCACCTGGCTAGTCAGTAGTATACCAGTCTATAATGAAGGGCCACAGACAAGCTTAAACAGTGGAAATTGATTTTCTCACAGTGTTAGAAGTGCAAATGCAAGGTTTTGGCAGGATGTATTTCTTCTGAGGCCTCCCCCTGGCCCGTAGATCTCTTTTCTCAAGTCTTTGCAGGGTCTTCCATCTGGGTACGGTGTCCTAATTTCTTCTCACAAGCACAGGAGCCATGCTGGAGTGGGGCCCACCCAGATGGCCTCATTTTGCCTGACCCCTCCAAATGCTGTTGTATAGCGACATCTTCAAGTGGCTGAAGTTCCTATGAACCCGAGGCTGATACACTTCAACAGGCTAGGAGCTACTATTACCCGATTTTCACAAGAGGACACTGAGACACAGAAAGATTGGTAACTTATCCAGACACGTCGCTAATAATAGAACCAGGGCTGAGCAGAAATAGCCTGACGCCATAGCCTGAGCATGGAGCCCCTGCCTGCGCCCACCTTACCCACAGAGATAGGGCAGTAGCCATTCACCTTTCTATAGTACAGAAATCAAGACTTAGGTGACATTTCTTACCCAAGGCCACTTAACATGGCAGATGGCAGAGCAGGAGTTCCAGCACAGGAGTCGTCGTGTTTCCAAGCCCAGTCCTACTGGGCTCCTTTAACGGGCTCCTTCCACAACAGATGAGGGCAGCAAGTGGTCTCAGGGAGGAGGAGAGTTTGGGAATAGCGTAACTGATCCCCCACCCCATGGCATTTCAAGGGAATTCATGAGAAAATGGCTTCCTCACACCCCCTGACACAGTTTTTCAGGAATGACGCCGCTGAAGCTAGTCCATATCCAACAATGCCGATGGAGAGAACTTGGAGCTCACCTCTCCTGGAGAGTCCCACTCTTCTGTGGGTTTGCCCTCTCCCGGCTCCCATCCCAAACAACACAACCCCAGAACCTTCTTGAGTCCTCCCAACAGCTGCAGGAGTACAGTTGTGATCTCTGTTCACATACCAGGAAGTCAAAGGGCAGGACTTCCCCCAGGTTCACTTAGGCTGGAATGGGGCAGCCTGGTTCCCAACTCCTTCATGTGAAACTTGGTCATTTTCTGAAGAGAACTCAGCACACCTGCTCTGTGCCAGGGTCTTTCTCTGAGACCTCTAGTCCAGAAGGGCAGGGAGACCCCAAAGAGGCATCACGGACCCTCTGTAGGGACTCTGTCCAAGATGCTCTGGGGCAGAGGAGAGTACTCAGTCCAGAAAAGTCAAGGGACACCTCGTAAGAGAAGCGACAGCTACCTTGGCTCTTGAGGGGTGACTAGGGATTTGCCAGACAGACAGACAGACAAATGTTGGCACAAAGGGTTGCCACGGTTGGTATGTATGGAGCTGGGAACCATATAGAGTGTGTGTCAGCCCAGAGTCAAAGCTGCTGGGGTACTATGCTAAGGGAGAGGCTTTGTTTTTGTGGCTGTGACATTTTAAGGTCTCAGCGAATCTTGAAATGACATGGCCTTTAAACTCAGCAGAGGCTTTTACTGAGCCTGCAACCTCAGGCCCCCACTGTGGGCTGGAAGCCTTACAAGCTGCCGTCTCCCAGCCCAGGCTACTACCTTCCAGTGTCCGGCAGCGACATGACTGGCCCTCCAGCTGCCCGTCCTGTTCTGAGAAAAAAACCAAGCCTGTGACTTAGACCTTGAACTTGTCACTCCCCTCGCCTGGCCCTCTCTTCCCTGTTAGCACAGTTCTGTTTCATCACCTGATTATGTTCATCAGAACTTTAGCACAGCTCTCGAGAAAGGGTTGTTAAATGAATGAATGAGGTCCATTTTTTTTTTTTAATTCCAACTCATTGAAAGTAAAAGCACAGAGAGCTGTTAGCCGTCCAATGGCACTGAATAATTAACCAGGACACACTGTCCCCTTTTGGCTTCCCTGATCACTCTTAGGCCTGAACTGCCTCCAGGTCACCAACAGAACCTCTAGAAGGGTTTGGGCTGTAGTCAAACTGCAGATGCTTAGCATTTTGGCTCTTGTGCCTGCGGCTCCTTCTAACAACCCTGCTACCACAGACGTGCTTCGCGGCAGAAAAGAAGCCGTGAAATTGCCCGAATTGAGAAGCTGACAGGAGAGCAAAGGGGCCTGTCAAAGCCCAACTTAGCTAAAAGACAAAAAGGCAACGCTGTCGAGCTGCTGCTGCAGCAGCGAGTTCCTGAGGCTGGAGCGGGAGAAGGATGCACTCCCCCACTTCCCTGAAGCCTTCTTTGGCTTCTACTGCCTTCCTGCATCCACAATGGAGGGGCGAGTGCAATCGCTGTGTCGGGGAAAGAGATTCCTGACAAATTAGGTGGTCAAGACAGCAACAACGTCTCAGACGCACAAACATCCTATTGCTCTCCTTGGCAGGGAAGCGTCAAGACCAGCTGTTTGGATATTTGTGAATTCAGTCGCTTGTCCCCAGCAGGTACTGGCTGTCTTTGTTGCTTGGTTAATTCAGAACCACCACCACCACCACCACCA
>CABHPP010149225.1:54969-72818 GCA_902168425.1 Peromyscus attwateri | reverse complement strand
TAGAGAATGCAGAAACAAATGAAAGTGCATGTGAGGTCCTTATTGACAGGAGCCCTCCAAGGATGGTGCAGGGCATCAGGAAGGGTCTGGCAGGCTGCAGGTTGCTCCACCTGGGGCCCACTTCCCCTGATCTGCAAGATGAGCTGAGCAGCCCTCATCTGAGACTGCTGTAAGTAAAATTCTTGTTGTATGAAACTTGATAATGTGCACAAAACCGGATGAACAATGCAAGAAAAGGTAACACGTATTTAGTATCTTTAGTAAAAATTAACTTTCAGGATCGTGGGTAGCTTGACTGAGAAATAAGCCCTTTACCAGTACTTTTCTTCTTTTAAATTGGCCTACCAAGTTCAAAATGTCTATTGCTTTGCACGTAGCAGGAGGAACATATTTTATGTATGTGGTACTTTCCATCCAGTGAGCAGGTGGTAGCACAGAATTGATGTTTTAAGCTTTTCTGTGTTGGAAAATATAGAAATGGAGTTCAGGTTCTAATCCCACTTGGGAGGAAGCAAGACCTCCTGTTGACACAGACAGCTCTTCCCATGGTAGGATGAGCACACTGTGTGGCAGGCTGGCCCTGGGAACCTGAGCTGGATGTGGTCATCTCAGGAGCACATCTCCAACCCACAGTGGTGGCAGAGAATAATTTACCCTCAGTATGCTCTCCTGGGTTCCCAGGGAGCTAAAGCACTCGTGTCTGAGTGCGGGTTTAATAATGGAATGCAATACCTTGGCTGAAACTGAGGCAGGAGACGTGTCTAAGAGTGCCACTGTGCCCGGCAGATGGTCCTGTTGTCTGAGAGACTCTTGGCATTTCCACTGGACTCCAGATTGACCTCTCAAAAGAGGAGAGTGGCTTCTCTTCCCTTTCCTTTTTCTCCCCGGTGACAGCCTCTTCCGCTTCGCTGCCTGTTTATTTTTGCTCCACACTGCAGCCACATGTTGCTCTTTTTGTGCATAGGTTCCACTGGTTGCCGGACTCTCCAGGACACTCCTTCCTCTCTTTCCTCCCCCCTCCTTCCTTCCTTCCCTCTCTCTGGGAGCAGGCTGCCACAGGCGTCTTCCCCATGTGAGTGTCCCAGTCTCTCCCGCACACTCACTGTGCCCTCTCTGGTCCACAGCTGTGGACATGGCTGGAGGAGCTGCAGAAGGAGCTGCTGGACGACGTGTACGCCGAGTCGGTGGAGGCTGTCCAGGATCTCATCAAGCGCTTCGGCCAGCAGCAACAGACCACGCTGCAGGTGACAGTCAACGTGATCAAGGAAGGAGAAGACCTCATCCAGCAGCTGAGGTGGGCCTCACCCCATCCCCCACCCCCTACCCCTGCCTGGCCCCACACAGATCCCAAGCTGCCCAGTGGGTTCCTGCCTCTATCAGTCTTTGAACAAATAGCTCCAATATGCTCTCCAGAAGGCCAGGGACAGTTTTCTTCTCATCCCTGTCCCCCCTCAGTTGAAAAACTGTGTAATTGTTCACCTTAACACTAACAACTGTCAGAATTTAACTTTTGCTACTATGTCCTCATTACTGTCTTACTGAAATTTCTTTATAAATGGATGCATTTGACTCTCTTACGACCATGTCCTCTAGCCCCAAAGGACCTGCCTGTCTAGAGTGTGGTAGCCTACCCATCTCTCAGCTCAAACGCTAGGCGTCTAGAGGTGGCAGGGCCAGCTTTGTTTCCTCTGGAAATTCCTTTGATTGGGTCATGAGGGACACTTAAAAGTAGCCTCTTACCCCTAATTTACGCATCACCCAGGACAGTTGACGTAGTCACTGACTAAATAGCCTTACATGATGTCCCTTAGTAAGGTTTCACTGAGTGCATTAGAAGCTAACCTCCGAGGCAGGGGGACTCAGTGCAGGGACCAGGTACCAGCTGTCCTCGCTACTTAAAACTCTCCCACTGGATTTCTGTAATAGCTGACTTCTCAGGAGAGGGCTACGAAGAGCACAGCTGTGCCTCAGGCTTAGTGGACCAGACTTCAGAGGAAGGGGGCTGGTAGTGTTTTGCTAGGGGACAGCGCCTTCCCTTTGCTGAGACAAAGTCCAGTTTCCTGCCAGCCTTCTTCCCCTGAAGATTTGCGTTGCCGGATCTGGTGTCTAACAATGTGAGACCTCATTCAATTCCTGTTTGTCTCATTGAAGTCCCGTCTCCTTCTCCACTCCCGTAGGGACTCTGCCATCTCCAGTAACAAGACCCCACACAACAGCTCCATCAACCACATCGAGACAGTGCTGCAGCAGCTGGACGAGGCTCAGTCACAGATGGAGGAGCTCTTCCAGGAACGCAAGATCAAGCTGGAACTCTTCCTGCAGCTGCGTATATTTGAGAGGGATGCAATCGATGTGAGTGCTCAGACCCCTGCCCTGAAGCCCTGCCCCTGGTTCTTGTCCCGTGCTCTCTCCACTCGCTGAACCTCGGAGAGCAGAGAGCCTGGTGGAGACAGAAGGAAGCTCCTGTGGCTGCTGGGGAGCCTGGGTGGTCAGCTGTGTAGTCTGGGGCGGGCAGAAGACCAGGAGGACAGTGCAGGCAGCAGCAGCAGACTGTGCTCCTAGAGTGGAGGGAATGTGCTAGAAGCATGGCCACGGCTTCCCCAGGGGCAGGTCAGCCCTGGCTGAGCAGTGTAGGACCACACCACACTCCCCTCTCCTAGAAAGAGAGCAGCCTTTAATGTAGAGGCCTCCCTCTTCCTCTCTCCCCCTTCTGTCTGCCCCTCACACATCTCTCTATTTTCTGTTTTCTCTCTTAAGAAAGGGACTGATCATAGTCTGCGCATTTTAAGGAATAGAATAGGAATCATCCCCCATAAAAGTGCCCTCTGGTTTTCCATAATTTCCACCTAAAAATGGATTTTTACATTTGATATGTGCAGAGAAGAAAGAAACACACACTTTTTTTATCTTTATTCAGTGGAAAGGGGGTGGCTCTGTGCTATCTAGGGAAGGCTCTTTTATGCTTGATGTAGTGGAGCAGAGTAAGTCTGAATGGACGAGACCAAACTGTCTGGGGACACTGGCAGAAGAACCAAACACCTCCCAGCCTGTGTGAGGCCTGTGTCCTGGCACCTGGCTGCGTACAGAGCTGGCACTCCTCACTGGACCACTCAGGTCCAGCCTGCGACTTCAGGGGTCTGAAAGCGCACTGTCCGTGCGTCTCACTGCCTCCCCCGGGTTAGCGCTCATTCATACTGCTTGTGGGCGCTGAGTGGCTGGGCGCTGAGGTGCCACGGAGGCTTGGGGTTGGTACAGAGGAGACAGGAAAGGCCTGCAGAGACTGCTTATGGTTTTCTCAGCTCCAAGAAGATCCTCTGTGTGCAGCTCCCTCTGGCATGCCCATCAGCCTCACCTTGGACAGCAGCTCTGGCTGCCTGTCTAAACTCCAGCACTGTTTCCCATAAAAGCAGCTTTATCTTGGTCAGTTCATAACAAGAAATGCGCCAAGCCCCCCTGGTCAGAGTGGCTGTCAGCTTGCTCCGGTGCTCTCCAAGGCTTGACCTGCAGCTCCTTATTGAGACACAGAGAAGGCATGCTAGAATCCCCCCAGTGGAGACCCACTGGCCTTGGCCTGCCTAGGGCTCAGGTTGGCAGCAAACAACAGGCCTGTTTTCTTTGGAGTCAAGTGACTTGCTGTTCTGAAACTTAGTTGCCTGTTGTATATTTTCAGTTACAAGACAGAGAGAGCAGCCAGAGCATTAGCTGAAGATTCTCCTTTAGAACCCTTGAGATAGTTGAAAATACTTCCTACTTTATTTGTATTGATGCTTCTTAGTTGTAACTTAACCGTCATCAAAACCTCATGAGGAACCACAAGCGTGCTGTCCCTGGGCGGAAACTGCAGAGCGAGTGTCCTAGGCAAAGCTCCTAGGCCGGGCCACGTGCTACAGTAACGGGAAGTTACGTGTGGAGTTGGTGCACTTCGTCTGCATGGAAGAAAATGGCCTTACTTTTTAGGGTCCTTGAGCCTTGAACTCTTTAGGATAGTAAAAGATAAGCAGATAGAGTCTACTTATCAAAAGTCTGTGTCTGTCATCACTGCTGATCTGCTTCATCATCACACCTACTGTTCCTCCCTGGGCTCTGAAGACACGTATGTGAAAGACAGTTCCCGTAGAGTGGACAGTGAGGTGGAAGTCAGTCCTTTCCACACCTCCTGAAAGTCATTTCCTGGGCTGTGGATGTGGCCTGATGCTGGAGCAATTGAAAGGATATACAGGGCTCTATGCATGATCCCAAGAACCTCAAAAATATAATCTCTTTCCTCGTTTATTCCATGACTTATATATGATTCTTTAATGTAATTTAATGTTACTAATTTCATGAAGAAGTACAAGTTAGCACTGTAAATATGCATGGCATGCAAATTCTGTTAATAAAAATAAATTGGGAAGGTCTGTACTGTAGGAGTTCTGAAAACCCTCTCTCTACGTAGATGATGTAAGCATTGTCACATGCTCAGATTTTCATCCCAACTTAGTTCCTGTTCACATGCATAAATAAGTGAGGACCCTTGGGAAATGCTCATCCATTGAAGCAGACAGTATATATTCTTTCTCAAGGAGTTCTTTCTTGTTTCTGTATCTTGTGACTTAAAAAATCATGTTGTGCAAGCTTTCAAACCTATACAAAAGCCAGAGAGAGTAGCCCCAGTCCCCCCAAATCAGCACGACCTTGTTTCTTTGCTCGCTTCCCTCATTGAATATTGCGCCAGAGTATTTGAGAGAGACTCTGCCTGTCCATCTTTCCAGTCCTAAAGATCTCTGCATCATAAGGCCGCTTCCTTACACACACACACACAGCACCAGACACCTCACCCATCAACCGGCCCCGGTATCTCCCAGTGTACAGCACGTGTTCGGGTTTGCACTGACGCCCCCATCAGGAGGCGCACAGGCCAGTTGGTGTCTAGCCTCTTAGTGTAGGTTCGACTCCCACTCTGTCCCCCCACTCTGTGCGCTCCAGGGCTTCCTGACCATCATGGGCTCACTTGTCAGGGTAGCCAGGTTCCCACATGATATGCTTTCTCACTTGACTTGTGGGTTACTGCTTGTTTTCTCTGGTACTTCCTGTCAACACAGAACTCAGATTTTGGAAAACCTGCTTAGATCAGACTCTGGGTTTGTGCAGGAATGAGCCAGAGGTAGCTCTTTATGGCATCACTCACGAGCAGCCATGTCCTGCTGTCCAGCATCTGTAGGGCATCTGAGATGCAGTGCGTTCAAGTGGTGGCATTCTGATGGCTGGCTGTTGAGTTCCCTCTCAGCCTTTGCCATGGTGGCTCACCAGGCCTTAATGATGGTTGCCTCAGACAACTGTTTCGTCAAAACAAAAAAAAAATTTTTTTAAATTTTTTCGAGACAGGGTTTCTTCTGTGTATCTTTGGAGCCTTTCCTGGATCTTACTCTGTAGCCCAGGCTGGCCTCAAACTCACAGAGACCGCCTGCCTCTGCCTCCCAAAATACTGGGATTAAAGGTGTGCGCCACCACCGCCCAGCTATTTTCTTTTTCCCCTCGTTTTATAGGTAGATGTATTTATACATGTTTCACCTTGAAGTACTGAGAGAGTTGCTTTCTGCTTTCTCCTCTCAGGGGCTGCAGATGTGATTAGTGGCATAACACTTGCCTACTACACACCAGGCCCTGGTTTCTTTCCCCAAAGTAGCTGATGAGTGTAGGAGCCCCTTCAACCAACTCTGTGTCCATTTATTTCCTTAAAAACTTCTAAACTGGTTTCCTTGAAGCCTGATCTGTAGACCACCAAACTAGCACGTGTGGTTTCCGTGTCCTTTTGAGATCACTGGCTCACACACAGTGAGATGTGGCAGCAGTGTGGGTTTTAAGGCGTGATCTGCATAGATGCTCTCCTCTCTAGATCATCTCAGACCTTGAGTCTTGGAATGATGAGCTTTCCCAGCAAATGAATGACTTTGACACGGAGGACCTGACAATCGCTGAGCAGCGCCTGCAGCACCACGCAGACAAAGCCCTGACCATGAATAACTTGACTTTTGACGTCATCCACCAAGGACAGGATCTTCTGCAGTATGTCAATGAAGTCCAGGCCTCTGGTAAGGAAGGTCCTCCATCCTATGCTAGTTGGGGGTTCCTCTCATCACCACAGGACTAGGGTGGCTTAATGCTGTGACTTCTGTACTGAGCCATTACCTGCCAAGGCCAGTTCTTTAAAAGGAAGTGTTTGCACTTGATTTCACATAATACATTTACACTTCACATTTAACTTTATGCTTAGAACACTTACTTTTAAATTTTTCGAGAATTGTTTCAAGTAATAAGAACTTTAATTTTGCAGAGTGATTTGTTGTATTTGTGAGTGAAATGGAAAACCCAAGGAACTGTTGGGTTTTTTGTTTTTTTCATTCTTTATTTCTTAGTTTTTGTGTCCAGCAGATGTCGCTGTAAGCCCAGCATGTAACTGTAGTACAGGCGCTTACACAGCAACATCCTGCGTGCGTTACTCACCTTACGCAGCCTATTACATACTTCCTGAAGGGTGACCACTCACTCATTTCTAACAGATGCTATTCTGTCGCTGAGTCCATGAGGTAGGAGGTGCAGTTGCTTGGCTCATCTGTGAAGCTTCTCACACCCCGGTGTGCTGGATATATGTATAAATGCATCACTGCCGGCCTGCGGCTTTCTGAACCTGCTGGCTAGTATAGGTAGTGGACAAGTAATTCACAAGTAATTCTACATGGGTAGAGCCATACGAGGTGAGAGGAGAAGGTGACAGGTATGAGTTGACTTCTAGGGTCCCACCACTATTCACAGGTGTGGAGCTGCTTTGCGACAGAGATGTGGACATGGCCACTCGGGTCCAGGACCTCCTGGAATTTCTTCATGAAAAGCAACAGGAGCTGGATTTAGCAGCGGAACAACACCGGAAACATTTGGAGCAGTGTGTGCAACTGCGCCACCTGCAGGCCGAAGTGAAGCAGGTGCGTGACACTGAGGAAGTTTGGGGAATTCTGGCAAGTCAGCCCCAGGAAGAATTTCCCACGATCTCTGTGTAGTTGTCCTGATAGGTAAGGTTGTGCATGCCCCAAGACAGCATCTCATGGTAAAAGTGGAGTCCATGGCCTTCCTTGATGGCTGGCTGAATAACGGAAGAGCTCCCAGCTCAGCAGCCACAGCCCTTGAGGATGTCATCCTTGCATTTGTTTTACTCTTTGATGGTCCCTTGCGTAAAGCACATTACTTCCTAGGCTAGGAACTGCATGATATCCCCCCTTAACTTTTATTAATCTGGACACAGCCACAGACTGCAAGGCTGGGCTTTTCTTGAGTTATCTGCACACTATATATATATATATATATATATATATATATATACATATATACACACACACACACACACACACACACACACACACACACATACATATGGGGCTAAGGCTAAAACAAAAATGAGCTGAACGCCCGTAGGAGTCATACATAGATACTGCACTTGAACCTGTGGTGGGGATAAAGTGGAGTTCCCTGGTGAAGGGTCTTGATGGAGAAGTGGGGCTGTTATATTCTGTCCATGGCACAGAAAGCCTTTGTTGGCCTTGTTGAAGGAAGCGCTGGGAGCCTTAGACACAGCCTGGTGTGGTGCAGACACGGGTCGTGCTCACAGGAGAGTGCATGCTCCTGGCACCAGAGGTGGTCGGGGGCGCCGGCTGTCTTCTTGTGTCCTGTTAGTGCCAATCGTATATGTACATTTGAAGGAAATACAGCATTGTAACCTATAAATGTTTCTTACTGCCTCAAGAAAAACAACCTATTTAAGAAATGAAGTAGTTCTACTCTTTACAAACTGTCTTGGCTTAGACTATGAAGGTGGTGTTAAAGGGCTGTTGGATACAGTGGGCTCAGAGTTTGCTGATGGGTAGTGTCTTAGTTAGGGTTATCATTGCTGTGATGAAACACCATGACTAAAAGCAACTTGGGGAGGAGAGGGTTTATTTCAGTCACAGCTCCATATAACAGTTCATCATCAAAAGCAGTGAAGGCAGGAACTTGATGGGAACCTGGAGGCAGGAGTTGATGCAGAGGCCATGGAGGGGTGCTGCTTACTGGCTTGCTCCTCATGACTTGCTCAGCCTGCTTTCTTATAGAACCCAAGACTATCAGCCCAGGAATGGCCCCACCCCCAAGGGATTAGGCTCTTCCAATTAAGAAAATGCCTTAAAGGCTTGCCTGCACTCCTGTAGACTTTCTCAATTGAGGCTCCCTTATCTCTGGTTACTCCAGTTTACATCAACTTGACAGAAAACTATCTAGTACAGGTAGCCTTTCCCTCATGATTGCCAGACGGCAGTCATCTCCAGCCACTACCTCAGCATTCCCAGGCATCAGGAACCTGAAGGTGAGAGCAACACGTGTGTCAGAAAAGCAATTTTCAGCTGATCCAGAAACTTCTGTTCCGAATCACAAGCTAGACTTGGTGTTTTGAAAGCTCTCACCAAAGCTGGGAATTGTCTTGATTTTTAAGCAGATTACAAAAGGAAAGTATTATGCATTATCTTGAGGTCTCAGCCACAATCCAGAATGAGTTTCCACAATGTCAGTGGCTTCTGCTGTCACAATTGATTCCTTTCTGTGTGTGAACTTGAGAGTCTCGTGGTTTGGCCCTGAGCACTGTAGTGCAACCTGTTTCACACCTGGGCTATGCGTCATTTAACACCGACACTCCACAGAAAGTCATCGAAGCCAACGACCTGACCTTACTGAGCAGGTGACCAGTCTTGCTGTGGATTAGTAGTGACAGTCTGAACAGGAAGTAGCAGGGCTTCCCTCCAGTGACAGAGAACTCTCTCACTGAACAAGTTTGCTTATAGCATGGAGCCTGAGCTGCTCTCGCCTGTGTCTGCACAGCCCGCCGCCCTCCACTGTCTTCTAAAACAACAGACTTGCGGCACTCTCGAGGCAGTGCTTCTGATGAGATCCCTTCAGGGATTGCAGGCGGTGTCTAAAGGAAAGTAAGGAAGTCAGTGCTGCCTCCCTACGAGTTCTCAACCTTCCCAGTGCTACGATCCTTTAATGCACTTCATTTCCTCATGCTGAGGTGACCCCCCAACCATAAAATTGTTTGTGCTGTTACTTCATAAGTGTAATTTTGCTACTGTTAGGAATTGTAATGCAAATATCTGTGTTTTCCATGGTCTTAGGTGACCCCCGTGAAAGGGTTGTTCAACCTCCAAAGGGGTCGTGACCCAGAAGGTTGAGAACCACTGCTCCATACCACCTTGCAGACCCATCCCCCATCCCAGGTGTTTTGTAGGGCGCACTGGAAGGCCCACTGCTTAGAGTTACCCAGTGTCCTGTTTCAGGTGCTGGGCTGGATCCGAAATGGAGAGTCCATGTTAAACGCTGGCCTCATTACCGCCAGCTCACTGCAGGAAGCCGAGCAGCTACAGAGAGAACACGAGCAGTTCCAGCACGCAATTGAGGTAAGGCAGTGTCTGAGGGTGGGCCCTAATGGCATGGAGCCCAGCCTGATAACCCTTGATATTCCACCAAGCACTGGAGCCAGCCACGGATTGATGGAAAGAAATGACATGCTCACCAGTTCCCCATTGACTGTGGACGAAGGAAACAGCCCGCAGCTGCAGTGGATTGAGGACAGCCTTGTAGCAAGTGTCCCAGCGGCCAGGGCCCCCTTCTCTCCCATGACAGGGCTTTAGCAGGATGCACTGGACTTTGATTAGAAGTGTCTTAAATCAGGGAGCTCAAATTGGGGCCTGAGCTGAGGTGTTTTAATGTCTTGCTGATCTTACAGTTACAGTCTTACATGTAACCAGTTTGGACAAAGCAGAGTGCTCGGGGTGTGAAGGGTCTCTCACGATGACCAGGCACAAGTAATGATGATGACAAAACTCTCCGTGCTTGCTTAGTGGCCACAGGAGTCACCTTGACGGGCTGAGGGGCAGTACTACACTAGACAGTGTAGCCTCTGCCCGGCCGGGCAGCTCCCCCTTTCTGTTAGCGATGCACTAATTGCTTTAGAATGGGTTTCTTTAGGGGCGGGTAGTAGTTGTGATGAGTGATCTCAAAGTATAGGCAGGGCTTCAAAAGGGGTGTTTGATAATAGAAACCTTGATGTTAGCCGGAGAAAAAGCCACAGAAGCCAGCACTAATTTACTCCCGAGGTCAGTGTATTGTCAGCTGCTCAGGTCAGTGGCAGCCTCTTCCTGAGGCTCCAACTCCAGGCAGCTTTGCAAACCTGAGTAGCTGCAGTGCCAAGGGGTTTTTGGTACTCAAGGTCAAGTGTCAATCATTCGGGAATCTATACCATGGCCGGTGTTTACAAGATCATTTCCACTGTATCGGGTGAAATGAAGGATTTTCTTTTCTCTGAGGCACTGTGCCCTAGCTGCTGGTACCTCATGTTCTAGATCTTATCTGGAGAGCCCGTGGCACCAGGCATCAGGGTTTACCATGTGGTTTTCTTTGTGTGTGGCATGGAACATTCTCAGCCTTTTCTCTATTTTTTTTCTTTTCTTTTTTAAAAAAAATCACTAGTTCTTAAACTCTTTTCACTGGAGTCTAGTGCTTCAGCTGAAAATGAAAATAAAAGGCATTTGCTCTGGCCTCCTTTTTCCACTTGTTGCTTTGCCTGAAGTGGCTATTACACAAAAGCCAGTCGGGATAATAAACTTGGCACAATTGAACAGAGCTTTAGACTGTCAATTGCTAAGAGTTGTTCCTGTTGCTTCTCAAATGGAAAACCCCACAGCTGAGTGCCATTCTGGGAAGTCTTAATGCATTTCATCCTTCATTAGATAAATTAAATATCAGTGTGGTTGGTGCCAGGCCTAGAACTACTTGACTGAACTACCCTCCAATATTTGGAAAGCATCCTAACGAGTAGGAGTTAGGGTTGATTCTGTTCGCCGCGGAGAGCATCCCAGTTCCTGCCTTAGTGTGTGATGCCCTGCTGAATGTGCCTTCCCATCTTCCCCGTGTCTAGAAAACACACCAGAGCGCACTGCAGGTACAGCAGAAGGCCGAGGCCATGCTGCAGGCCAACCACTATGACATGGACATGATCCGCGACTGTGCAGAGAAGGTCGCCTCGCACTGGCAGCAGCTCATGCTCAAGATGGAAGACCGCCTCAAACTCGTCAATGCCTCGGTCGCCTTCTACAAGACTTCAGAGCAGGTCAGGAGAGAGGGCTCCTAGGCTTTAGGGACACCGTCACCACCATTGATATAACCATCAGTAGTGAATCCCTCAGGTCCAAGTTAAACAGGGAAGACATGTTCTGAAGTTACAATTACCTTGCTGCTTCGGCTGTCAAAGAATAGAAAGTTGACAAGTAGCTGAGAAAACATAACCTTTCTCTGCTGTGGAAAAACATCAGGGCAGTGGGAAACTCAGCTCTGGCTTTGTTTGTATTCTAAAATCCCTCCCTGCCGGCCTTGAGTCAGGCAAAGCCCATGGCCGCCTGTAGTGTTCTTGGTCTTTCCTCATTCTTTGCCTTCCCCAGAGCACAGTTGAGAGCACTGTCGTTTCTGAGCCTGGAACTTTACCCCTCAGGTCTGCAGTGTCCTGGAGAGCCTGGAGCAGGAGTACAAAAGGGAAGAGGACTGGTGTGGTGGGGCCGACAAGCTAGGCCCCAACTCTGAAACTGACCACGTCACCCCCATGATTAGCAAGCACCTCGAACAAAAGGAGGCCTTCCTGAAGGTATGTATAAGGCTGGGTCTCTTGGATATTGATGTCACACTGATTGGCTGTTGAGGGCCACAGGGTCTCCTGACTGTCATTTAGAAGTGATCCTTGTAGGTTACCGGTACATACATAGATGTGTGGTCTGAACTTTCAGAGTGAGGCCTCCTATACACTGACGCTTGCCTTGTGTGGAAAGTGCCTGGGGTGATGACATCAGTGACAGACTGATCCTTTTCATGAAACTCACACTGTCTTACTAGTGTTCATTCATGGGGAATGAACTAGAAATCTACGAATAACTATTGACTAGAAGTACAGTGCCATGTAACAGTATTATAGTGATGAGATTTCTCTGAGGCAAAATTATGGCTAACTGGAAAACCCATGAATTTTGCAGACAGGAAGTGATTGGCTGGTTGATATGGTGAAGCACAATACCTCTAGCTTAATGAGTCCGTTTGGACATTCAGCTGCTTTAGGCCTACAGACTGCCTCTCAGACGACACAGACAACCAAGTGGGGTGGACTCCAGCGCCTTGGCTGAGAGTGGGTGCTAGCCTCAGGACACAGCCTCTGAGCAAGTTAGTCCTGTTCACACAGGCCGTGTTTTCTTCAACAAGGATAAATGAAAGCTCTGAGGAATGGTTCATCATGTTTTTATGTGCATCCTATTGGCTCACACCAAAGTCACAACTGTGCCTTGAAACAGTTACAGTTTTTAAAGTGGTTATATGTTCAGAAACACTGGCCACGTGGATGCGGCCACACTTAAACAAGTTCTGAGTGCATCTTATCACTGGCAGCTGGGTCCATCAGAAGCATGGCTGTTTGCTTGTCTTTACACAGGCTAGTTGTTCTCTGTCTCAGCATTCTGACGCCCCTGCCCCGAGACACCATTTCCTGTTGTCTTTAATGATCTGTTCCATGTCTAAACATCATCTACTGACGGAATTATTGTGTAGTCTGGAAAACTGAATTGTGACTCTCTGCATTAGAGACCTTATAGAGAACCACCATCATAGCTTCCAAGCATTGACTGTAACTGCATCAAACAAGACTTTGGAGTCTACTCCGGGCTGGCCTCTGTTGTTGGTTGACTAATAACAACGGCCATTAGATGATTTACTTTGGAGATTTGCCGCTCTTGCTCCAGAATCCACATAGTAGGAATTGAACACCACTTAGTTAACATATTTTAGCTAAAACCACAGAGGAAAAGCCATTTGAGTGAGTTTATAGAAATGCCTCTACATCTGGGATCTCCTGCCCATCAGCCCGCACACTGGAGAGGTACTGTACATTGATGACGTCACTGAGGGGTTACCTCGTACATCAACAGTTACCAGTCACCCACAACCACAGCAGTGCGAAATAATCAACCTCCCTGGGATTTGAGGGTTTCACACTAAGAACCGAGGGATGAGTCTGGCCACTCGGGTTCCTTTACATATTGTTTATGACAGTCTCATCTACAAGATAGGGGCAGAGAGCCTGGAGGTGTTTACTATCCGTCTGGCCTTTACAGAAATCTGGGCCCAGTCTAGCTGGGCCCTGTGCAGCCACTTCCCCATTAGTCTGCAGTCAGGATGTACTGGGGATCCAGTGACTCAAGACTAGACTGGAAAGGGCTCTGCTTCCTCTTTGACTATATATCAGTGGCTGCCTTTACAGCCTATGCACTGAGTGGTCTGTAACATGGTCTGACCTTGCAAGACCAAGGAATCTGAAAGAGGTTTTTTTACTTTTTGTTTTGAATTTTAAATAGAATTTAATCTCTGCATTTTGTAAACCTCAAGTTGGCCAAATGGCTGTTAGGTAAAAGACTTATGATATAGCCTATGATATTGTCGTCTCCATATACTCAAAATACATATCTGCGTGAGTCACATTACCGATCCATTGTCCCCCATTGTTTCTTAGGCTTGCACACTGGCCAGAAGGAATGCAGACGTCTTCCTGAAATACCTGCACAGAAACAGCGTGAGCATGCCAGGGATGGTGACGCACATCAAGGCCCCGGAGCAGCAAGTCAAAAGTGAGCATGCTGCCACTCTGCTTCCCTGTGGCTAGCGCTAAGTGTCCAGTTCATGCTCAGACAGCCGCATTAGCTGTCAGTTCAATAACAAAATAGGAAGTAATCTGTAGGCCACTAATACACTGAGTAAGCTAAGTATAAAACAGACAGCATGGCATTCAGTTTGATAGTTACTGTCCTTGCCTGTGGATAGATGTGAGTGAACGCATGGTCAAAAATGAAAACTGCAGTTATCTATATGCAAAGTAGTTTTAAAAGCTAAGTCAGAAATCATGTACCGGTATTGTGGCTATAAGCTACTTTTAAGGTTGTATACCTAAGACATGGTTAATTAAGGAAAGCAAATTGCAAAGTGTTACATAGTTTAATACCTTTTGAATATAATACAGTTTTTTTTTTATTAATTGTAAATGGATAGAAAAAGGTCTGGATAAATTTATACCAAAGTGTAATTAACAGAGTTGGTGTACATAGAACGTTAAATAGAAGATGCGTGAGGTATACAGGGTAAAGAGCTACCTAAGCCAATTTCACACAGCTGAAACTGAGTGTCATAGACAAAAATTGTAGCATTGACTCTCATGTCTTGTAGTAAGGAGGCTGTGGATTGCTGGAAATATTTTGTTTCTCTTGCAGTCTATTTGGTGGCAAAGGCTTATGCACCTCTTAGAGTGAGGGCAAGAAGATCCGGCTCCCTGTGACTTACAGGCAGGCTGCCAGTATAACTACAAGATCAATCCAGGGAGTCAGACAAATAAATGGTCTCAGCATCTCTCAGGAACTGGAGCCACCCCTGAATCCCTGAGGGCAGTTCACACTGCTTAGCTGCTTCTTGGAAAAATTATTACTACTCAGTCAGAGCCGGAAACGAGAGCATAGGGATTTCTTCATGCATGAATTTCTGTTCACATGCAGTGCTTGTGTGAAAGTGGTAGCCTAGTACTTTGGTAGACTTAAAAATTTAAAAATAGCTGGACCTGGTGGCACACACCTTTAATCCCAGCACTCAGGAGGCAGATGCAGGTGGATCTCTCTCTCTGAGTTCAAGGCCAGCCTGATCTATAGAGTGAGTTCCAGGACAGACAGAGCTACACAGATAAACCCTGTCTCAAAAAACAAAAATTCAAAAATTGAAATGAATTTGTTTCCTGTGTTTTCAGTAACTGGCAGTAAAGCCCAGGCGCCCTGCTCCTTTGCTGAGCTATTGGCTACCGATAGATCTGGGAGAAGGACAGTCATTGCCTTCATTAACGTGCCCACTGATGAACTCACAGGCCCCAGTGGAGAGCTCCAAACCTGTGGTCACATGACAGCCCCGGCTGAACTCAGCAAGTCACTAAATAAATCAAAATCTTAACTGACTTTGCTAAACTTGTTGAGTTTTCGGTGGAGCAGGGCACGGCAGTGTGGCCACTAAGCTGACGTGTGAGACGTCATAGTGCTGCTGCTTCACAAGGTGCACAGCCTGCTCGGAACTCCTGTTTGTGACAGACACACTAAGATTCCCTAATATAACAACATTATATGGCAGCTATCGTGGGGTCTCTGTCTTGGCACTTCTTTTCTAAAGCTTTTTCTTTCTTTTATTAACTTCTAGAGTGAATTTGTCGTATTGTAAAAAAAAGTAAAGGTGCTGTCTTAGTGAGGGTTTCTGTTGCTGTGAAGAGACACCACACCATGACCACTACAACTCTCATGAAGGAAAACATTTCATTGTGGCTGCCTTACAGTTCAGAGGTTTAGTCCATTCTCATCATGGCAGGAAGCATGGCAGCATGCAGGCAGACATGGTGCTGGAGGAGGAGCCGAGAATTCTACATCTGGATCAGCAGGCAGCAGAAAAAGAGAGTGAGCCACTGTGCCTGGCTTGAGCTTCTGAGACCTCAAAGTCCACCCCCAGTGAAGGGACACACTTCCTCCAATAAGGCCACATGTCCTAACCCTTCCAAATAATGTCCCTCCCTCTGAGCCTAGAGGGGCCATTTTCAATTCAAACCACCACAGATGCCCAAATGTACATAAATTACATAATCCCCTTGCTACTTACAGTCATTATAAGGATATTTTGTGTGTCCTATCTGTGCATTTTTTTACAAAAAAAAAAATTAAAGGCAACTATTCTCCCTATGAAAAGCACATTTCACTTTGTATAACACAGCTTTGTAAGCCACTATTTAGAGAGTGGACTGCTGCTGCCTTTTGAATGCATTTCAGTAATTGACTTCAGGTGTCCCTGGTGTGGTAAGGGGCCGGACCTTGCTTGCAGTTTTCATTGTTCATGTCTGCATTTCCCAGTTACTCATCTCAGTACCAATAGTTTTGATTATTTGTGCAGCACCATTTGTCTGAGAGATAAACTCTAGTCCAGGGTGTCCACATTCCAGTGTCATTACTGGTGCCAGAATGCCTCGTGCTAGGGTTCACTGCATAACACAGGCTCCTATGCACCCCGGCCTTGCCCTCTCTCCAAGCCGGAGTAGTGTCAATCTTGGCCAATAAAACAGCAAACAATGCTCTCGTTGCTTGTGTGAGGCTAAGCGTGTGTCCATACGTTTACTGCTCATGCTTTAGTGTTCAAAATTGTGTTACTTCACAACGAAGGGTGTCACTCAGTGGTAGACGGTGTGTTTTACCCACATACAGCTTTGTTTTCCATCCTCAGCACCAAATAAACAAAAGTCAAAATGGAAAGTGAACTGTGGGGTTATAAATCAATTCAGAGCGTGCTTGCCTGGCATATAGGAAGTGCTGGGTTCAGTCCCCAGCACATAAACCAGGCGTGATGGTGTAGGGCTGTGCGTCCAGCCCTGTAGGTGACAGCAGAGGTCAGAAGTTACAGTAGCTTGTCTCAGCTAACAGTGGAGTTCCAAGCCAGACTGGGATATCTGTTTAGGAAATCGGGTCTGTGTCTTATATGTCCCCAGTAGTTTTTTGTAGCATGAATCTTAAAAGGTCTTATTAATAAAAACAAACCCAGGGCCAGGTATTGGGGTGAATGCTGGAAGATCAGAGAGACAGAACAGGCCACAGCTAACTTCACCTGGCCAACTTCTCAGTCGATCCTGTTTCCTCAAACTGGAAGCCTGTGTGTCCTCATCTGAATAGATCTCAGCTGAACTGCTGCTCATAAGCCTAAAAGCTTAACCAGCTCTGGTTCCTGGTCCTCACGCCTTAAATACCTTTCTGCTTCCTGCCATCACTTCCTGTGATTAAAGGCGTGTGTCACTATGCCTGGCTGTTTCCAGTGTGGCTTTGAACTCAGATCCAGACATCTCTGCCTTTGGAATGCTAGGATTAAAGGTGTGTGGCCACCATTTTCTGGCCCCTATGTCTAGTGGCTGTTGTGTTTTCTGACCCCAGATAAGTTTATTAGGATGCACAATATTTTGGGGAACACAATATCACCACAGTTTTTCCTGGTTTTTTTTATGAGCACAGCATTTTGACAGTAGCTCTTGTATATCAGTTTTAGTTTTTATATAATAAGACACCTTTGTCTTCACAGTTCCATGGTCATCTACTTCTCTAGTTCCCTCCTTCCCCTCCTAAGGCTTTATGTTTTAAAACTATGAGTAAACAAAAGAACTTATTTTTTATTTCCTGCTCTATTGTGTGGTTGTTGTTTTCATTTTAAGACAGAATCTTGTATATATCCCACATTGGTTTCAAATTCAAGGGTGAGAGAATGCAGAATCTGCTTCAGGTGCTGACTGAGATCTAGACAGGAATGCCATCATTTCTTAGCACAGTCTGCCATGCTGTGACAAGAGCGTAAACATCTAAATGAAAACAAGTAGGAGTCTCTAGGTGTTAATGGAGAGCAAGCACCAACACCTTTTCCTTTTCCATCTCAGATATCTTGAATGAACTCTTCCAGCGGGAAAACAGGGTATTGCATTATTGGACCATGAGAAAAAGGCGGCTAGACCAGTGTCAGCAGTACGTGGTCTTTGAAAGGAGTGCCAAACAGGTCAGTGCATCTGGGGCTCCCCAAGCCCTCCACCCATGCTCACACAGGGATCTTCAACAGATCAGTGGTCTACCCATGCTCACACAGGGGTGTTCAACAGGTCAGTGGTCCACCCATGCTCACACAGGGGAGTTCAACAGGTCAGTGGTCCACCCAGGCTCACA
>CABHPP010149225.1:0-54268 GCA_902168425.1 Peromyscus attwateri | reverse complement strand
ACCCATGGTCACACAGGAGTGCTTCACAGGTCAGTGCTCCACCCATGGTCACACAGGAGTGCTCCACTGGTTAGTGCTCTACCCATGCACACACAGGGGTGTTCAACAGGTCAGTGGTCCACTCATGCACACACAGGAATGATCAGCAGGTCAGTGCTCCACCCATGCTCACATAGGAGTGCTCCACTGGTTAGTGCTCCACCCATGCACACACAGGAATGATCAATAGGTCAGTGCTCCAGCCATACTCACACAGGAGTGCTCAGCAGGTCAATCAATGCTCCAGCCATGCTCACACAGGAGTGCTCAGCAGGTCAGTGCTCCAGCCATGCTCACACCTCCTTTCCTAGACTGGCAGATTTTTGTTACAAAAGCCCTCTTTAACACTACGTTCTGATGTCAGAAACAATCATGCCTTTTAACTAGGTTTGTTATAAAATAAAACCCCGAAGCCTGAGGATAATGTGACAACCTGTTTGTTTCTCACTATACCAGTGTGCCATTTGGTTTTCCCGAGCTGCCAAGTGCAAGTCATCGAGGCGATTATCATGTAAAAATCGTGGTTGCGTCCTGGTTAAGTGCTTACAGAAACACAGCAGGTGCTTTCTTTATATTGCTGTATTTATATATTGAAGAAAAAGTTAATTTTCAGGGACATTGAGCTAAAACTAGGTAAGAAACATGACAGAATTTCTAATCAGAAAGAATTTTTGAGTTTGGCTGAGGCAGAGACATGAAGGGGTTTTCTCCCGAGGGCACTGTGGGACAAAGTGCTTCTAAGGAGACTGTCCATCATAGAAGATCATCTCAAAGTAGATCAATTTACTTGTCTTAAGCACCAAAATCCATTTCAGTTCTCTTCGGCTTTAGTACCGTCAGAGAAACACAGGATTAATTTCATTCCCTCAGAATCTGAGTGTTCCTAGGCTTGGGCTGGACATCGTCTGTGTAAATGAAGTGACTGCCACCCAAGGCTGCTCCCTGTGGTCAGTCAGTGTTGACCCCTGTCCTGCCTGCAGCTCCAGTGTGGGCTGTTAAACCCATGAGCAGCAGCACATTCCTGACACAGAACCTTCAGCCAGGTCTTGCTAGCCAAGGAGAAATGAAACTTCAGCTTAGGTTTCTCACGTAGGGGACAGATTTTGTTCCAGGTCGATTCATTAGTTTCAGAGGACAGCCGTGTCCAGAACTGCTCAGTTACCTACAGACCTTGGACCTCCGATCTGGTTCTCTGTTGACCTTTCTCTCATCTGTGATCAGATCCGCACAGTGGAGGGCTGTGGTGTTTAATACATTCCATTGCATTTTCCTAACATACTCTTGAGAGTGTTCCACCGTGCTTCATGTTATGGAGGTGGCTTTGGTTCCTAACTAGGCAGTGTTACGCATCCTTTCCTATGTCTTACCTCTCAGGTTAAAGACAAGGTACAGTTCAGCTGCAGAGAGGCACAGCTGCGAAGCCTTCTTCTGGCATTGCTGGTGGGAACCTGTCAGGCCAGCTGTCCTCCTGAGCTCTGCTCCACGTGCAGTTGTAGCACTCTGGACGTGCACTGCTCAGTGCAGGTCATAATCCCTCAGATTCTGCAGTTTTTAGTGTGGCACACGAAGACTACAAAGTGGATACCACTGTTCCTAATGGCCGTGTGGAGAGCTGATGTGGCCTCCGTGGTGCCGCTCTGGGCTTGTCATTCCCTTGGCCCATCCTGGTTCCACCTCCCAGGGCCTCCCTCTTATCTCCACCACTGAAGCTGCCTCTCAGGACCAAGTTCACGCTGTTCTTGCTTCTTCCTCTCCTCTTATCTGTCCCTGGGTGTCTCCCAGCCCTGACCTCTATTTTCGGCTCCCAGATGTCTAAGTTTCTGGTACCTCTCAGTGTCTCTCCACTTTGGCCTCACCAGAAGCTAGCTCAGCTGCACTCCCGAGTCCCTGCGCCCGCCTGCACCTCACTCATCGTGTTCAGTTAGGAGTGACAAGGTGTGTCTTTGATCCCTGCCTCTCCTTTATTGTCCTTGCTTCCCACCCGTTTCTTAGTCTACCCTCTCCATCCCAGCAGAGCCTCTGCCATTTCTACCCGGCCTCCGTTCCACCCTTTTCTATACAGGAGCACGTTTGCTTCTGCAAAGGACTCCAAGCTCTGCCTGTGACTTCCATGGGTCCACCTGTCCTCCCAGCCTCTGCTCTGGCTGCTCCTGCTTTCTCCACCTGAGGCAGGCCAAATGGCCTCCGGTCACACATGTGCTACCCCATGCTGCTCCTTAGTTCCCAGGTCCCACCCGAAACTCCACCTCTCATGGCCTCCTTTCTGACAAGGTCTTCCTTCTCTTACCACGGCTGCAGTCTGTGACTTGCTTTTCTGTACACTTTTCAGTCTGTCAGGTAGCGGGGCAGGTATGTGGTTCCCCGGTTCCTCATGGCTACAGGCTGGGGTTCAGGCCACTCTTATCCCTGAGGGCATCTGCCTCCACAGTATGTACTTGGAAATGCTTTCAGTGGGGTGGAGAAGTCAGGGACGCTGAACAGATTGACTGACGCGACCTTCATTTATATCAGTGCTAACATTGTTTCAGAGATGGAGTGACCATCTGTAAGCTTGAGGAAGTGAATGTCCAGCTGATAGCTGAAGTACCCTGTGGCTTGATTTCCTTTTCTCTTTTTGCTGCAAAAATTACACAAATGGGACGGCGTGGGGGGTGGGGGGTGGCTTAGGAGGTAAAGTTCTTGGGACTAAATTGAGCCCCAGAACCAACATTTAAAAAATGGAGCTATGGTGGTGTACACTTAACAATCACAGCACCGAGGGAGACAGGAAGGCAGATCTCAGGGCTTTGTGACCAGCCAGCCTAGCCTACTTGATTCGTCCCAAGCCAGTGAGAGAAACTGTCTCCAAAAAAAAAAAAGTGGATGCCCCCTGAGTGATGACAGCCTAAATTAACCTCTGACCTTCATACAGGTTCATCCACACATGCTAGAAAGTTCACATGCACGTACACACTGCCCCGGATGCAGTAGTGTATCTGAAAGAGACAGCAAAGTGGTGTACCAATACCAACATGTTAGATTGGATAGTTTCAGGATTCTAGGACACAGACACTCCCACTTTTTAAAATGCTGGTTTTCCTTAGCTCGGCCTGTTTAGAAGTGTGTGTGTTTAAATAAGTCTAATTCCATTTTAAGCTCTGGCACCTGAACCTGGCTGGCTTCTTTCTTTGGGAGTTATCATTAGACTAAAAAGGTGAAGTCACATCTTCTCCTGGCTTCTCCCCAGTGGGGAGCTTATGCACAATGTGGAATGGGTCCTCTGCAGGACACCCCCAAAACACAAGTGAAATCGGCACCAGTCTGCGTGTTCAGGTGGACATAGTAGTCTGGGGAGGAAACCAAAGGCCTGGAAAGGCACACCTGCTTCTGTTTTGACTTGAAACACCATAGCATCAGAAAGCTGGGGTTCCGTGTGTGTTCAGACCTTTGGTATCACAAGGTTTTCAGACCATCCTTCACCCACCTCTGTGTTCTTGAAAAGAGACGTTGGTTATAGGTTCTCTGACTGTCCTGTTTTTAGGCCTGTAGGTTCATGGTCACAAGAAACCCTTGAACCATCGGTGCGTGGGTGACGGGATTCTTTTCCCCTGCGCTGCTCTGTAGCCCTGGAGCCGTGACGCTGCTCTCAGCGGTGTGTCTGTATGAGGAGCTGGCTGGTCTTCACGGCAGGGCATGCAGACGTGTCTTCCCTTTAATGTGGTTGCCTTCCTCTCCTCTAGGCACTGGAGTGGATCCATGACAGTGGGGAGTTCTACCTTTCCACACACACCTCCACAGGGTCCAGCATCCAGCACACCCAGGAGCTGCTGAAAGAACATGAGGAGTTTCAGATAACTGCCAAGGTAAACCTGCCTGGGAACGGGCCTCTGGTCTGTTAGTCTCCGGGCTGTCCCAGCCTAACCAGAACTGCAGGGTACTTGTCAGAGGGGTCATTGAGAAAGGCCTGTGACGCTGGAGGAACGGCTGCCGGGTCGGTGGCCGTCAGCTGAGGTGATCGTGTTCTCCGGTGGGAGCCTTTAGCTGTCTCGCTGCGTTCGCCTGATTTCCATGACAGGCTCCGTCGCTCCTGGCTTTGGCTTTGTCCTTTTTGTTATTTCCTGGCTGTCTTGCTCTCACTTGCTTTTGGAGTTATTTTACCAAGTCTTGCTGTTTTTCTGAAACACGGGGGGTGTATTCTTCTTCTGTATTCTGTGTCTTGCCCTTCCTTATCACCAGTTCCTGGAAAGCGTCACAGTGGCGTCGCTCACCGGTCCATTCTGACATGGTCTGTGTTTACAGCTGACAAAGCTGATGTCCGAGTCGCGGTTACTGGTTGTTCATGTGTCTGTGACCCTAGAGGCGCTGGCACTTTTCTCTTTAAAAGAGAATTGGATACTTACTTCAGACGGATTATATTCTTTGTGTCACATGCACTATAAATAAATACAAATTTTTAAGAACACTCACACTGACACAAATCGTTCCCAAAGCATGCGTCCCAGGAGCGGTTCTGGCCTTCATTTCAGGGTGGTTTTGAATTGCTTAAGCATTAGTTCCCCTCTCTATGATTCTGCTGGTTTTTTTTTTTTTTCAGAGTTTGTTATTAAATTACATTTGTTTGTATTGGGCTATACATGCTACAGCATACATGTAGAGGTTGAGGACAACTTGTAGGGATTGGTTCTCCTTCGACAGTGTGAATCCTGGGGATCACAGCAAGTGCCCTCACTCACCGAGCCCCCTTGCTGGATCTCCGGGGTTGGTTGGTTTTGGGGTATGTGTGTGTATGCATGTGCTCTGAAATATCTTTAAAAATATATTTTTAATAGATTTGAGTTTTTAGAAGATGCTGACAATTATTTCAGATTTAAGAGTGAAAAATAAATGACCAGCCTGAATAACATATTTTTGTTTAAAAAACAAACAAGTGTTCCTATAAAGGAACAAGAATAATTATCTTTAAAAAAAAGAGAAAGAAAGGCTAAGAGAGAGGAAGGAAGGAAGGAGCTGGGCATGATGGCACACATCTTTAATCCCAGAATCTGGGAGGCAGAGACAGATGGAGCTCTGTGAGGTCGAGGCTAGCCTGGTCTACACAATGAGTTCCAGGCCAGCCAGGGCTACATAGAGAACACCTGTCTCCAAAAACCAAAACCATCTAGAATAACTGTCTTGTGTGGCCCTTGAGCAGCTTTGGAAACATCACGAGGACTTTTTCACTCAGCTGGTGTCACAACAGCTACTTTGTATTTCTCAGGTTGTGTTTTTGCTTCTGTAACATTCCTGGCCCCTCCTCCCGGCCTCTCCTCCCGTTTCCCAGCAGTTTCTGAGTGTGCGGCCTTGGGTAGCCCTGATCCTGTTCACCATGCACTGGGGCTATAGAGAGCTGGTTCCCCAGTGCATTGGGTGGAATGCTGCAGAGGGTGGAACTCACCAAGGTGGAAAATGTCCACTCCTGGAAATACCAAGAACACCCAGAGAGCAGACTGGGCCTGCATTTAAGGTGCAGACCGTGGCTTTCCCTTCCTCTGGATATAGCACATTCAGCCATATAATTCTAATTTTGTTACTACAGATAACAAAATCTTCAATACTGTGAGTGTTACAATTCTGCATTGTTCTCTGATGATCCTTTGATTGAAAGGGTGTTAAGCAAGTTCCTAATGTTGCACACAGAGGTAGATTAAAAAAACAAAAAACAAACAAACAAACAAAAAAACAGCTATTTTCCGCCACCCCTCTGCTTCTGGTCATGTGTTTGTCTCCATAGCCTGTTCACAGCCCTGGGACTGCACTGCTGTTGCTTCCAGTATCGGGTCCACCTTGTTCACTAGGAGAATCCGTGTGGGAGGTTCCCATCATTCCTCAACGTTCCTTTCTATTGAGTTTGAGTGTGGCTGTTGGAAGTATAAGACAGTAGTATACATGTCTTTAATTCTTCTGTCTTGTAAGATCTAAAATTGTAGGTACCATCTGACCATGCTGGTTCCCAAGTCTGTAGAACTGTTGCTTTTGTTAAACATGATGCTAGGTGGGGATGGGAGGTTTGCAAAGCGTGCTCCTTGTTGTCTTGTTAGCCGTATGTGGTCATTGGTGTGGGTGAGGTCTGAGACAGAGAGCACCCTGGTTTGTCAGGATGAAGTGAGGTTTATCATTGCTCGCCCCCAATACCCTGTCTTCGTGTCCCCTAAGAAATCATGTTTCTCACATCCCATAGCGAATCCTCTAACAGGACAGTCTCCCATCTCTTAGAATAATGACAGAGCACTTTCGATGTTAAAGCCATAAAGCCAGGGAAAATGTCCACCTCTCTGTCTTACTAAGACTTCTTGACTTGGTCCCTCTGTCATGCTTAGCCCAGCCATTTCTCCAAGTGCTGTGCAGGCACCGTCTGTGTCCAGTTCCCAGGCTTCGTTCTGGGCTAGATTTCTATGTTCGTGCCAGGCTACAGAGATTGGGCTCTGCAAGAGTGAGGTCTGAAGGGACATTCAGAACAGCCTGCTACACAGTCCTTGCACACAGTGAGGTTTGAAAACCACCGCCTTGCTAAGCTACTTATAATCTTGCAGTCACCTCCCGTGTCTCCCTGGGTCCTCATCAGTAATGTCCCTAGTGCCAGATGCTGTGCTCTGTGAGAGAGCACGTGTGAGCACAGGCTGTGTGTTCCTCCTGGGACTCATCGCCCGAGAACATGAGTGAATAGAGCCACCACAGGAATTTAGCTCTCCTGCTCCTTGATGCCCGCGTAGCAGGCTGTCAGTCATGAAGCTTCTGTGCTCTGTGGGCATTATGACTACCTCCTATGACAGTGGCTAGAGTTAGCAAATAGAATGAGGGTGAATATTATTTACCATAATAGTCATAATATTTCCTATATCACCGTACTATTTCACATCAAAACCAGTGTTTGCTTGTTTGTTTTTCAGTGGTGCTGGGTAGCCTTCTAGAAAGCAATTTATTGGGTTCATGTCTCATATTTCTCCTTGACACCAGAAGAATGCCAGAAACTTAAATGTTAGGAGTATTTTAGAAATCTGGTTATTTCTACAACTTCCAGGTTTTTACTGCTAGAAACAACCAGATTTCTAAACTCTTTCCTTGCGTGGGGTAGTTTGTCTGAATGATACAAAATCTAACTCAGTACAAAAAGGCTGATAAATTCATGCACACAAAAAATAAACATGTCGAAATAGTCCTTTACCATGAGCAAATCTTAAGGCTGAAAACACATGGCAAGTTTTCATTTTATATCCATTTTATTGTTAGGATTTTGAACCTCCTGGGTGTATTTTTTTTAAAGAGTTATTTATTTTTATTTTATGTGCATTGGTATTTTGCCTGCATATATGTCTGTGTGAGAGTGTCAGATCCCCTGGAGCAGGAGTTACAGAGAATTGTGGGCTGCCATGTGGGTGCTGGGAATTGAACCCAGGTCCTCTAGAAGAGCAGCCAGTGCTCTTAACCACTGAGCCATCTCTCCAGGCCCCTCCTAGATGTATTTTTAAAGTGCCAATAATAATTAAACTGTTTAGAGAAAGGAACTGTTCCAGGGACAGTTAGATGGTGCCTCATTTTAATCACACCATTTGTCTGCGCTGTCTGTTTCTGCTGGGCCCTGCTTGGTGCTCTGGGATAGGTGCCTGTGCGGGGCTCATGGCTGGCACATGCCAGTTAGAGAAGCAGAGCAGTGACACTAAATGGGTAAAGCATATCTAGTGTACGTGTTAAGTAGGATGCGAGCATGATAACCGCGAGGAACGGAAGCGGTGGGGTTTGTAGCAAGGGTGGCAAAGGAAAGCTGCTTTGAGAAGCCTTGGACTCCGATTGGCATTTCCTTCTGTCTGTTGAAGTGAAGTTGTGCAGTGAAGACTACAGTCTTGTCTTGCCAGTCGTTACATTTAGCACGTCTTTCCTATTGTAACTAGTCTAATGGAATTAATACTAGCTGTTGTGTTACTGCTGGAACTTGGTGTGTCTGTGGTGTGTTCACTACACACAAACAAGCATTCCTTTACCTCTGATTAATGTCGGCAAGCTATATGTCTCTATTTTTATTTTTACTTATTTATTCCCAGCTCTTAAGATACTAAACCCTTAAAGATTTATCTATGCAGAGTTAGCATTATTTCCTCGGGTGACCTTTACCCCAGTGGAAGAGATACTAGTACATAACATCCCCTGCTTCTGGCGGTGACACTGTCACCAGAGGAACTAACAACAGTCACACAAAAGATACAAATTATTTGTACCGTGGTAGGAAGACAGGAGAGTGGCTGACTTGGAACAACTGTGCTTTGAAGGTGGTCCAGGGACTGTTAGGAAGGTGGTCTCTATTGGAGAAAAGATGTGAAGGACATCCTCTGAGGATGTCTAGGGAATTAGTCTTCTAGGCAGAAGCACCTGTACACAGAGCCAGAAGAGGACCTGGGCCAGGTAGTGGGAACCAGGTGCTCAACCCCAGGTCTTGCTGTGAGGTCACAGCTGACTTTGCAGCTAGGGAGGTTGCCCAGAGATTCTGGCTCAAAACTTTCATTTTACAAAATAAGATGGTTTAGGACGGGGGTTGAAATCTGACTTTGTTTTCAGTAATTTTCAGTTGGTCTGGATATTTGCTATAAAGGTTTCCAGATAACGTTTATGAGCAGGGCTGGAGAGATGGCTCAGAGGTTAAGAGCCTCTTCTCTAGGACCCAGGTTCTATTCCCAGCACCCATATGATGGCCCACAGCTATGTGTAACTCCAGTTCCAGACAAGCTGATGCCCAGGCCTGCAGGTGGTGCATAATATACATGCAGGCAAAACATCCATGCACATAAAATAAAAATAGATAAATCTTGTTTTATTTTTAAAGTTTAACTGAGAAAAGCAGGTTTCTTGAAATAATAACTTGCTTCCTTGAAAATGTCAGATCTCAAAGAAAGTCTAGTAAGTCGCAATCAGGGTTTTTTATTCGTGATGTGAAAGATGTGTTGAGAAATCTGAGCTGGGTGAAGTTGATGCTGCATACATATAACCTTTGCTGTATAGTGAGCCCTAACTTTAAGGAAAGTTTTTAGTTTTGATTGACTTTATACTTTGCTGTGTATGCATAAAGTGAAACAGCCTTTGTTATAAAAATGGGGCTGCCTCTCCAAAGAGAGTGTGCTGTTGGTGAGTTTTCCTTCCGGTCTCCGAGGTGTGCTGCTCCATAGCTCCTCTGGGCTGTTCTTGTTGCCTGGTTGTCCCTGAAGATCTAGAGGGCTAAGTGTTTGCACATAAAAAAGCATGTGTGCAGCAAAGAGCTGCTGACGCAACACACATCTGGTGCTCAAAGAAGAAGAAAGACTAAAGAATCTCCTCCATTGACCTCATTCATTCATTCATTCATTCATTCACTCACTCACTATTCTGCAGACTCACTGACCAGAGGAGACTCTTGACAGATAGGCTCAGTTCTAACTTTGAGCTCATAGGAACATCACTTACTGTGGAGGAACAGAGGAAAGATGGCCAGTACAGTCTCTGGGAAGCAGACTGGATGGATTTGGGGCCTCAGTGCAGATGATGCCATTTCCCCAGTGCTTCGGGTTTCTGGCAGTCAGGTTCATGTGCTTCATAGTACTCTCCTGTTGTCTTTGCAGCAAACCAAAGAGAGAGTGAAGCTATTGATACAGCTGGCCGATGGCTTTTGTGAAAAAGGGCATGCCCACGCAGCAGAAATTAAAAAATGCGTGACCGCAGTGGATAAGAGGTACAGAGATTTCTCTCTGCGCATGGAGAAGTACCGGACCTCTTTGGAGAAAGCGCTGGGGATTTCTTCAGATTCCAACAAATCGGTGAATTGCTTTGTACACACTGGACCAGTGGTGATCTGAGGCCCGTGCCGTCTCAGCCGCTCTATTAACTGGCCTCATTGACTCTCGTTCCACAGAGCAAAAGCCTTCAGTTGGATATCATCCCTGCCAGTATCCCTGGGTCGGAGGTGAAGCTTCGGGATGCTGCTCATGAGCTCAACGAAGAGAAACGGAAGTCTGCCCGCAGGAAAGAGTAAGCCAGCATTCCCTGCGATGGTGAAGGGAGTGTCAGCCAGCCTGCAGACATGCTGCTGGCGAGCTTTGCAGTCAAGTGTCTGAGACCTCACTTGGCCTTTTCAGCTGACTTCTCTGCATGCTGACCTCCTATCACATGGTTCAGTCTTGTCCTGCTTTCTCTGTGCCTTCCTTTCCTAGCTTGACAAATTGCTTGCCAACAGTAGTAGAGGAAACTAACCACTCAGATGTAGGTATTTAAAAACTTTGTAAACTATGCTTACTAACCAAAGGTCTCTCCTCCCCCCACCCAGTTCCCACTCTGGTATTTTTGTTGCCTAGGGACATTTGGCAGTGTGAGGAGAGATTTGGTTATCACTCAGTGGGAACAGGGAGGGAAAGTGTGTCTGGAATCCAGTGGGTATGGACTCAGGCACTGCTGAGCCAAACTGTAGCCCACAGTTGAACTGAGCAGCCTGAATGTCGCCGTAGGAGCTCTGGTGGAAGTTATTTTATAAATCTCCATACAAATAGATTATACTAAAGAGTAATAAGCATACAACTTAACTGAACTGGACAATTCTCTGTTTATTTCAAGGTTCATAATGGCCGAACTAATTCAGACTGAAAAGGCTTATGTAAGGGACCTGCGAGAGTGCATGGATGTAAGTGTTCTGCTGGTCCATTCCGACTGAGTTTGAACTTGCTGTTTCATTGCTCTCTGTGCTGGTTATTGGGACAGTGCCAGTAGAGGGCCATGTTCCCCGTGTTCCGTGCTGTTCCAGGGAGCGCTGGCTCACTGAAGAGACGACACAGCACTAATGCTCTCATTTAATTGTCACAGGATAGCCTGGCTGGCATTCTCTTTGTAGAGAGCAGCAGCCTCAGAGAAATGTGCCTAACAGTTATGGCGCCTGGTGCTTGGTCCCACCCTGAACGTTTGTTGTACCTTGTGACAGAGATTCATTCCAAATTTAAAGCTGGGAATAAGCTAGAAACTATAGTAAATCTTCCCAAGTGTTAGCAGAAACTAAGGTTTTTTTTAAAAGACAACTCTTACATACACTCTGCATTTATTTATAAGCTCTGAGCCCCTGTTTAGAGGCCTTTGGAGTGGCTGCTGCTTGAAAGTTTGGGTTGATTTTTTTTTTTTTAAATCATTTTGCTTCCTTCCTGGCCAGACCTACCTGTGGGAAATGACCAGCGGGGTGGAGGAGATCCCACCAGGTATTGTCAACAAAGAGCTCATCATCTTTGGGAACATGCAGGAAATCTACGAGTTTCACAACAAGTGAGTGGTTTTAACTCTGGGGAGTAGCTTATTAAAATCGAGGCACTGTGATGACGCTCCGTTATGAGAAAAGATGGACGGCTGAATTCAGCAGAGCCCAGTGGTTTTGTTGAAGTTTGGCTAGAGCCAGTCAGCTGTGCATATTTAAATTTCCTCTTCTCTTTGAAATATGGAATGTGGTGGTGCTCATTGTTTCGCATCTCTGAAGTGTAGAGCAGAAGGTACTCTCTGTGGAGCAGAAGCACTTGTCTGTTGGCCGGCCTCTCCACACGCCCCCCCCACACCCCCCCCCCCCCCACCCCCCCCCCCACTCTCACAGCCCCTAGTAACCACCGTTTACTCTAGATTCCTGTGTTCTGCTTATAAGTGAGATCATGAGTATTTTCTTTCCAGCTACCCCACACTGGTGTCTTCCCAGAAGGGGCTGCTAGTTTGAAGTTTCTGTTAGAAGGGATTTGAAGACCAAACTGACTGCTTGAAAGTTACAGTAACTTAGCCTAGTCAAGAGTCCCAGATTTTGTTACACCTTAAAATGTAGAGGACAGAGACGTTTTCCATTTCTGGCATATCTTACTAGTAAAATGTCCTCAGCACCTTTGTAACAATCATCTTTTTCCCCTCTACAGCATCTTCCTAAAGGAGCTGGAGAAATACGAGCAGCTGCCAGAGGATGTGGGACACTGCTTTGTCACCTGGGTAAAGAGCGCCGCCCGCCCGCGCCCCCCCCCCCCACACACACACACAGCTGTCTGTTCTCTCTCACCTGGCGGAAGGGGCAGGGAGGGCGCCGCACGGTTCTTCGCGCTTGCTGTCTTCTGATTCCTCTGCACCTGGAAAAATGCACCTTACCTCAAAGAGTGACACTCCCTTGGGGCCCACTGGGATGCGTTCTTATGGATTGGACTGATGGCTTTCTAGAACATTCAGCAAGCTGAGCCTCTGCCTGAGGCTGGGTTTGTCCTGGATGAGGGCCCAGTCCCGCTCGAGGAAGAGGCTCTTCCCCAGGCGAGGCCTCTTGGTGCCGTAGCTTTCCTCTTAAGACACAGTTTCTCTTATTGAGGCTTACGTTTCCTTAGTCTAGAGAACTTACTTCCCACATCAAAGGTTTTCAGATGGTGACTTGTGCTTGGGAGAAGGTATCTAAATAAAATGTTCTTGTTTTCTCTCTCTTTTTTTATTTTATTTTATTTTTATTTATTTTTTACTTTCGTTTTTTTGCTATAGGCAGACAAGTTCCAGATGTATGTCACATACTGCAAAAACAAGCCTGATTCCACCCAGCTGATACTAGAGCATGCAGGGTCGTATTTTGACGTAAGTGACAGGGCCCTAACGAGAGTGTCCAGACCGAATTTAGTACAGGGAACAAGCAGCCACACTCACACTTGACCACACTGCCAGGATAATATTTTATTTCCTTCTCTCCTATTTATAGTGGGGTATTTATGGTTTTATTACAGTGTGTGTGTGTGTGTGTGTGTGTGTGTGTGTGTGTGTGTGTGTGTGTATGCGTGCGTGCATGAGCTTGCATGTGTTGGGATCATCAGGCCCTGTGGCAGGTGCCTTTACCCACTGAGCCATCTCACCAGCCCCTATTTTGGGATGTTCTTGTGTGTGCCTCTTAGAATGCTTCTACTGTAAGTATTAGAAGTCATTGATGTAGAAGACACTTACGTCTCTACTGTAGATACACTTGTAACTGTTCCTTATATGTAGTCATTAACCTTACATACAAGATTAGACATATAAGATAGAAACTTACTCATCTCGTGCAGTTCCCTGACCTACCACTAGAGTCCTAGCGATTTGACTACCAGGTCAAGGAGATGCCCGTCAGCTGTATGCTTGATAGGCTTAGTATGGGTCCTCTCCTTTTCAGAAATCCTGCAGGGAAGTTGTTTGTGTAAAAGGGGAGGAACACAATATTGCCAAACGTATTTGGGGTTTCAGAACCTGTCAGATGTGTGGCGGATGGTGCCTGGCGAAGGTACCGCTGAGTGCTGAGCACCCTTGGTGCGCAAGGCCAGGGAGTAGCGGGGACCTCTCACAGGAAAGTCTGAACTTTACCTTTTCTGTTTTGACGGGGCCCGCCTGTGGATGCCCTGTTACAGCTGTGTGCTCGGGGAGGACTAAGTGTGCAGTGATGCCTCGCCCAGCCTAACGCTGTCTTTTCTTTGTAGTGTTCCACATGCCCCTGCAGCTTCATGATTAGATGGTACTCAGTACCAGAGCTCCATGCAGACCACAGTTTAAAAAGCCTAAGCAGCAGGAGCGTGTGCATAGCCAAAACTTTAAAACAAAACAAGCAAACAAACACTGTTGGGCTAACAAGATGGCTCACAGGTAAAGGCACTTGCCACCTGGCCACATGGTGGAGGGAGATAACCAAAACCCACGAGTTGTTCTCTGGCCTCTGCACAGGTGCCGTGGCATGTGTTTGCCCCCAAATAGATAAAGTATAACTTTTGAACCCCCTGTGTGCTTAAGCATTAAAAAATAAAGGCAGTTATACCGGCCTGACAGATACACGCCTTTGGTGTCCGTTGCAGGCTTACTTTTGACTTTGAAAGAGGGTTTTGGTTATAGACCTCCATTCTCTGGGCATCTTATGCCCTTCAGTTATTCTTTTCCCCAGCAACAATCTTTGCAGAATGCCCATCATATGCTTTACCAGTTAACTGATGAGCGTATGGAGTGCTGAACAGCATTCCTGCCTTCCTGTGAAGAAGCCAGCACAGTAGCCTCAGATTTGTAAGCACCTTGATTACAAGATGCATGGTAGAAAGGTCCACATAGACATCCTGGGAATCAGTACTCTGTGTCCTCTTCCTGCTTGGTGATCCGTCATCCTCCCATGCGGAGGAAAGCTATAGACCTGGAGAAGTCTGTGCTGGTATTTTGACAGCCCTTTAAGAAAAAGGAGCTTATCATGTCAGCAAGATCAGACATTTGTCATGGATGTGGATCAGACACTTGTCACTGGTGTGGTATTACAGCCATTTTTAATAGTATGACCCTGTGATGAAGCTTTTCCCTCTTTCGCTTTATTTAAATATAGGAGATACAGCAGCGGCACGGGTTAGCCAATTCCATCTCTTCCTACCTGATTAAACCTGTTCAGCGAATAACAAAGTATCAGCTCCTTTTAAAAGTACGTATGAAGCCTCCTCAGGTTACAGAGTCTCCCAAGTTACACGTCACTGTTTTGACGTCTGTTCTCTGTGTATATGTGTGTGTGGTTGTCTTTACTGCCATTTCTTGACCTAACTAGTTTCTTACTGAAGCAGTTACATAAGATCATATTCCCTCGTTGCACCCCAAGGTATGGTTGGCACCTGCCTGTTACATACAATGGCCTTTGACTGAGAAATGAGTTGCCAGCTCTCGGTCCTTGAGCATCCTTAGACTCCAGTGCTGACTGTGGGCCAGGCACCACACACCGCATCCTGTAGATGTTTAACCCACAGCAGTGCTGACCTGCAGATGTGGAGACTAGCTGCCCAGGGCCAGGAAAACGCCCGACATCGTTGCTGATATCTGCCAGCTTTGAGCCCAGATCCAGCTCATGCCGGGTTTTCCATTGAGTCCACAGCACCCCGCCCTCTTGCTGCTTGCTGTAACTGTTAGCTGTTGGTCATACGTTTTACAGAACATGCTCATACCGATCCCAAGGGCTCTGTCAGACTGGCCTCGGCTTTTTGTTATAAATAAGTATACCCCAAATCGCCCTTACAAAGTTTTAATTATAATTAGTTTCAACAATGTAAAGTTGAACAAGCATCACATATGCATTATGTCATTAATGCATGTTTTCTTGCTGCATTAACAGTTCTTTTACAACTTTTGTCTGCAAAGGTATTATGTTTCCTTTGCTGGTGGAGTGTATGAAACTTTCACATGTAGACTGTCCACTAGTCCCAACTGTGTCAGCTGCTGTCCTGGGTGCCACAGAGGAGACTGAAGCTAAGGACGCCTCACGTTCTCTCAGTCAAAAAAACTAGAAACCGTAAAAAGTGGCTGTGCTCTTTTATACAAGTAATACCATTATGGGACATTTCTATTGGAAAAACTCCTCTGTACAACCGACCCTCAACCCCCAACACACACGATACAGTGCCAGGGACCAAACCCAGGGCCTCACACACGAGGTGAGTGCTCTGCCACCAAGCCACACCCCACCCCCTCTCCTGTGTACTTCTCTACTTGAAATCTTACTAAGTGACTTGATGACCATCACTGCAGAAGTCTGTAGCTGCTGTGAGCATGAAGTACGCCAGAAGGCTAAGCTTAGTTTGTTTACATCCGGGTAATTTCCCCTTTGCATCCTAAGGCTCAAAAAGTGCCTTGTCTGTAAGTTTAGCTCTTGTTGCACTCCGAATTAAAGGCTTTGTTCTTAGCCTGGGCTTCCACTAAGATTGTGCTATTTCTAAGTCTTTCCTCGTTTTCCCAAGAAGTTCTACTGGGGAACAGTAGTAAACTCCATCCGACCTCCCAAGTGGGGAAGGCTGTCTGCACAGGCAGGAGTTGAGGCACTTTGTTCTCTAAAGCAGTTTCTGTCCAGCTCCTCAGAAGCATAAATATCTGACCACAAATGAAGGCAGCTGGCAGGGGACTGAGTTCCTCCAGCTCAGTGGTTCTCAACCTTCCTAATGCTGCGACCCTTTAACACAGCTCCCCATGTTTTGGTGACCCCCAACCATAAAGTTATTTCATTGCTACTTCTTAACTGTAATTCTGCTACTGTTATGAATTGTAATGTAAATATTTTTGGAGATAGGAGGTTTACCAAAGGGGTCTCGACCCAGAGGTTGAGACCACTGCTCTAGCCCCTCCAAGCTTACTACTGACCACACTGCTGTGTCCGTCTTGTGCATAGCATACACAAGATGGTTGTCACTGTGACCAGTGATCATCCTGACACCCCACAAAGGAATACCTCAGACCTGTCAGGATCTAAGTTTGCTTTCCCACTGTCCTGCTCACATAGTGATTCATGTCAGGAAGCAGAATTACACACATAGATCCCTCCAAGAGGTGTGGCTTGTCCCCTGGAGCCTCCCTGGCACCCTGCACAGAGGAAAGGAAGTCCGTGGGGTGCTGCTGTTCTAACTCAGGGTCCAGCTAGATGTTGACATCGTGTGGTTGTGCAGTCAGCAGGGCAGCTGGTCTTCAGCATGGCTCTCAGTTGTCCCCGCTGCTTAGTCCTTACAAACCGGTAACATTTGATTTTCTCATTTTGAAGATGTGGTGGTTGACCGCTTTACCAGCTTTGTCCTGACTCACGGTGACTAGATCTGTCTTCCTCCATTGTCCGCATTCAAGTAGAACAAAGCCTGTTGCCTGTTGAGTAATTCACTTTTTTGTAAGAAAAACTCCCATTTGGCCAGTTTGTGTATTTCTTGAGCACTCTGAGTTTTCATGGATTTCTGATATCTGCTAAATGTTGCTGGCAGAGCATTTTTTCAGTCCTTTGCTAGTTCACGGTGTTGATCTTCCTCAGGAGCTGCTCACATGCTGTGAGGAAGGAAAGGGGGAGATTAAAGACGGCCTCGAGGTGATGCTCAGTGTGCCAAAGCGAGCCAATGATGCCATGCACCTCAGCATGCTGGAAGGTAACAGGATGCACCACATCCCTAACGTATGACTGCATCATCTCCACTGATGCTGTGTGCAAATGAATTGTCTTCATTCTTGACGTGGTAACAGCCATACCATTGTGCACTCCAGTAGTGCTTTGTATCACCCACCTCTTATCTAGTGCTTCTGACTTTCCTGCTAATGGAGGTGTAAATGATGAGCAGAGACATTGAGACCCAAGGTTATAGAAGATCTTGTTACTTCCCCGTTTCCATATCTGCTGCTAGATGTTTACACAAAGCAGATGTCTGGTGAAGTGATTGAATTTAGTGTGTAACATGGTGAGCAGAAGTTAGACAAATGTGTCCAACAGGTATTATAGCAATTCCAATTTGCATGGATGCTTCTGTTTAATAAAGCTGCATTGTCAAGGTTAGCATTGCAAAGGGCCTGTCCCAAATGCTTATGCTAGTTTATGCCATTACATTAGTAGCATCAAGAAATTGATTAATTAGAACACAAGTGCCACTTTGTAGTAGAAACTCATTGATCAAGCAACACTGATATTTCTCCTTCTGATATAAAATATATAATGGAATAGCTGTTCTTCATGATGTCATCAAAGGGAAGGATTGTGTTCTGGCCCAGTTCTCTCCATCCTGTGTATTCTGTAATTGCCCCAGTAAGCTGCAGGACCACATAAACATTCCACCTCACAGGAAGTGGAGAAGCATGTGGATAGGGAACCCCTACCAGCAATATACATTTTTTTTCTCACTTGCCCAGAGTTGGGATGCTTAGCTCTTCCTAGCTGTGAAGGGACTGGCGAGTGAAGAACTTACGGTGGGTGGCCAGAGTGGGAGTGTCTGCTCTAAAGAAAAAACAGAAATGGAGATAGTGAACAGTTTCTGTCCCAGGTGCTGCTTTGCTAAGTCCTGGTGGCCACATTTGTGACTGAAGAGTAGCCAGGGAGGCTGCGATGTGGCCAGGTCCAGGCTGATTCGTGTGCAGCATATTCCAGACCCACAGAAGATGGGTTAGTGACTTGGTCTCCACCAGATTAGGACCCGAGCAGAGGGCCTCAGAGGGGCATTCGGGCAGAAGAGGCAAAGAATCAGGCTGGAATGTGGGCAGTAATGAGTCTGTGAGTGAGGGGCAAGGAGCTGGGAGTTAGACCAGCCCTCAGGTGATGTAAGCCAACAGAAAGGAGTGGAAAGTAAAGAATACAGCTATGAGGATCCCCTGAAGGTTTTTGAACTTGGGAAAAAATAGACAAAGCAGTATTTTAGGAAGAATTGTCCTTTGTCATGGAGTCAGGGAGCAAGATTGAAAACTAAGTGAAGGCGTTTTACAGATGAAATAGAGATGCTCCCTTCTGAGTCATGCATACTTTCCCAGTGAACTGATCTGCCTGACTTTGTTTCATGTTGCAGGGTTTGATGAAAACATTGAGTCTCAGGGAGAGCTCATCCTGCAGGAATCCTTCCAAGTGTGGGACCCGAAAACCTTAATTCGAAAGGGCCGAGAACGGCATCTCTTCCTTTTTGAAATGTCCTTAGTGTTTAGTAAAGAAGTGAAGGACTCCAGTGGGAGAAGCAAGTACCTCTACAAAAGCAAGTTGTTTGTAAGTATAGGCATCCGGAGTGAGTTCGCGTCTGCAAGTAAGGCGACCGACCGCGTTCTTCTTGTGGGGAGAGAATTCCTGTTCGCTGCCTTCCGTTGCCTCCCAAGCTACTCTAAAATGTGAATCTGAATTGTGAAGTTTTTGTCTTCTCCAGTTATGTTCTCTGCAACCTGAGTCCACTAGAGGGCATACTGGTATGCTGTGGACTTGAGGGTCTCTTCCTGAGGCCCATAGCTTCTAAGTGCAGGATGAAGAAACACTGTGGGAGTAGATGAAGTCTTGTGTTGTCTGGGTGCCCTAAGCAAGCCTTCATATCATTTTAATTTTTTTTTTAAGTCCATAAACTTAAATGTATGCAGGCAGCCTTGCTGGGTGGGCTCACTAATGAAGATTTGATTTCTTGTTCCAATAGAAATTAATTTATGAAGAGTAAATGTGTGAATAAATTTGAAATTTTTATAATAGCAAAATATCATTATCACAGAAAAAAATATGTGATCAAAACTAATGTTTGAAAGATTCCCCAGCTCTACCCATGCAGACACCTATAGAGTTCCCATAATACTTTTTGGTTCTTATCTGATGTCAGTGTGTTTCTGGGGAAGGGAGCATGGAACCATTGTATTACTGTTCCACACTAGCCACCCCATGGCTGTGTACAACTGAATGGCTGCTCCCTGGAAGGCTCAAGCCAGGACAGACTCTGGTTCCTTGCACTTTGAGCTTTCTCAAGGCCGCCACTGCTCAGAGGGCTGCCAGCACAGAATTGCTAGACAGGGAATGAGATGAAGGAAAGGTGAGCTTACCATCTAGAAAGGAACCAGAGTGCCATCCAGTTGTCTTCATGTCAGAGCTCTTTCAAATGTTTACAGACATCGAACGTTTGAATAACCTGACGTTACAAATTTTGGTGCAATCTGTAGATCCGGCAAACTCCCAGAAGTATAGGACTCCGAGTGTGGAAATGTTCTTAATAATAATTTGGAATCTGCAAATTCCCGCTAATGGGTTTCATTCCACTGTCTTTGGCTGGTACCCTGATTATCATTTGGATCTCGCTGTGGCCTTACATCAGTTAGGTCACACTCCAGCTGGAAATTAAAAAATGCAATCTTGCTGGGTAGTAATCTTACTGCTGGCTTGCTTAAATCTGCCCTTGGAGGCAAACTTGTGTGTTTTAGAAATTGATACATCTTAGCCTAATTTATATTTTAAAAATTAAGGTTCCTGCTGAGGCCGCCTTTGGAGCGCCAGCCTATGAGTCACTTCCCTTGCTGGAGGGAGAGATTGGGTGGATTCGATCATGGGGGAGGATGCTGTGTTCTGCATATGTCCCCAGACAGGAGATTGTCTCCTGGTATTACAGTGCATGATGAAAAACTAAAAGTTAACGTTGCAGATGAAATCTGAACATTTTAGCCCTTTTTGCCATCTGTCAAGCTGTGACACGGGTCAGAGGGGATCATGGGAGACCCTTTGAGCTAGGCAAAGCCCTTGCTTGTTTCTAAGCTTGTTTCATGCCTGTTTCTTCAGCATGTTCTGCTCATTAAGCTTATTAAGCTCCATTGCAGTCTCCAGAAGCCTCAAAGGCAGTCAAAGGCAAAAAACAGTCAGCTTTCCTCCTGCTAACTAAGGCAGTGGTTCTCAACCTTCCCAAAGCTATGGCCCTTTAGTACAGTTTCCACATGCTGTGGTGACTCCAACCATAAAATGGTTTTCGTTGCTACTTCATAATGTATTTTTGCTACTGTTATAAATCATAATGTAAGTATATGTTTTCCAGTGATCTTTGGTGACCCCTGTGAAAGGGACATTCGACCGCCAAGGGGGGGGTCACAACCCACAAGTTGAGAACCACTGAACTAAGGGGTTGTCATGGCCATGAGCAACCAAAGGCTGTTCTTTTTCTGTGTTCTGATCCTACCACAATTGGACTGTTGTCTGATGATCTAATTATCTTTTTCTCCAGACCTCAGAGTTGGGTGTCACAGAGCATGTTGAAGGAGACCCTTGCAAATTTGCACTGTGGGTGGGGAGGACACCGACTTCAGACAATAAAATTGTCCTCAAGGTATGTTAAGTTAGAGCACGGGATGGGGGCTTGCTGTGTGTGTGTTCATCGTAGTGATAGGTGCTGTGTTCTTGTGGAAATGTACAGATTCCGTGCCATTTTATTTGACTTTTTTGCACTCTGATGGGATTGGTGAAACACAAATACACACACACACACACACACACACACACACACACACACACACACACCCCAGTATGGGTTGGTATGCTGGTGATGAAGCCATTTGAGCTAACCATTTGATCTGGGAGAGCAAGGGAAGGAGACCCCCTCAAGCCTCCTGTCACTCCATCCCGTACACAGTCAGGTGACTCTGAAGAGATGTGGGAAGGTGACGTGTGGGAGGATGAGATAGATACAAGCCAACAGCTCTCACACATGCTTGACCTGGAGTCTGCAAAGGGAGGGGGAACCTGTGTACCTGTGTGACCCTGGACCAGAAGTTGAGGTCACATGTGCCAGGAGTGTGCACATCACTGGCCTTCTATCTTTTTTAGCTGGATACTTAATGGAGACTATGGGGTCCAGCCCCTCGATAGGCCGCTCCCAGGGTCCAGGAAGAATCTACAACCAGCTGATACTTTAATCTTTGACGATAGGAAATGAATCTACATACAGGGTACTCTTTAGTCCATACACTTTATTCTTCTGAGTCAGTTCTCTCTCACAGCTTCTATTCTGCTCTCATGCCTAGCTCCTTTCTTGCCTGATTTCTCTCTACCTTTATCTGCTGTCCCCTCTAAGTTCTATCTTAATTCTGCCTCATCTAGGTTCTTCTCATCTAGTTCTTACCCATCTAGTTCTTCCGTTCTCTTTTCTCTTCTCCGTCAGGCCCCTCTCTGGAAATAAAACTGCCCTTTTATCTCTTTGACCTTTATCTCTCCAAGCTATCTCTGCTCCTGCTGTTTCTGGCAAGTGTGCTCAGTCGCTAGGCAACTTCCATCACAGCTAGATGTACCTGTAAGTAGGAACCCTTTAGTTCTGAGTAAATTGTTAAGGGTGGATCTAAAACTAGAGATAAGACTTTGGAGAGGAGAAAGTTAAGCTTAATTAGCACATCCATCAGGCCTTCTCAAACAGATAGTCTGGATGCTTAAGTCTGTTCTTAGAGAGTACAGAGGTATCTCTGATGAGATACTTTTATCCATCCGGGATTGGTCCTGGCCGGATGCTGCTAATGACAATAATTACAGAAAGGCCTGAAATTAGGGATCCTGGCTGTGTTACTGCTCAGGTTATCTAAACATTCCTTTAGTAGAGGGGAAATTGTGCCCAAAGAATGATGAAAAAAATATGGCTTGCAGCAGATACTGCTGTTTAATCTCAAAAACAAGAAGGCAGGAGTTTGGGGTATATAGTTTTAGGGGGATCAAAATATCTTTAAAATTTCAATTTAAGGGGATGGGGGGATGGCTCAGTCCATAAACTGCTTGCCACATAATCATAAGAGCCAAACTCAGATCCCCAGCACCCACATAAAATGCTGGTCTCTGGCATGTACCTATAATACCAGTGCTGGGGAGCCCGAGACCACCTACTGGGGTTGATGACCAACTACTCTGGGCAAATTCATGAGTGCCAGATTCAGTGAGCGACCCTGACTCAGAAAGTAAGGAAGAGACTTGAGTAAAGACACCCAATGTCAGCCTCTGACACACACACACACACACACACACACACACACACTGCGTACACGCATACATACACACACTCACACAGCCAGCTTTGACTTAAACTCTGTTTTGAGTATACTTACTTTTCCTAGGAGTTGCCAAGAACTCTAAAGCTATCTCATGTGCTAACCCCATCTATATTTTAGAAAATACAGATGTAATTTCCATCTTGATCTGTCTGGAAATACCATAAGTGATTTTGGGATGCTTTGGGGAATGTAGCTCACAACTTCAGGCTGTTGAGAGGAGCAGAGTGCGATGAGACACTGGTGTATATCTGGTTCTTAAGTTACCACATCTCTTGCATGTTTTAAAATCTGGATCTGGTATTTCTAGAAGCTGAGTTGTTCATCCACTCCTCCACAGCTCAATCTATTGACCACCGTGGAAACCATTATATTTCTCAGACCTTTATTTACATGTTCACAGTGGGTTGTTTACAGTGGCTGTATGTGACCTGCCTGGTGGACTGTTTGTAGTTCGTGCTGACATAAAGCCCCATAAAATATAAAGTGCACCAACAAATAAATTTTAGATAGCTCTATTTTTTCTGTAGTTTAAACTTGTTAAAATATATTCAAGGCTAAAATTTTCCAAGATTTTTAGAGAAGTTTGGATAATACCTTTTGCCTTCCTAGGAGGGCTGAACAGAAGTGGCATGTGCTTTGATTTCAGATTAGAAGTGGTATCGCAGTGAGGATGGAGATGGAAGTGGTGGTGTTGATTTTGGTGATGATGCCGTTGATAGTAAAGATGATGGTGTAGATGGTGAAGTGGTGAGGATGTAGATGACGATGATGACAATGATGCTGTTGATAGTAAAGATGATGGTGTAGATGGTGAAGTGGTAAGGATATAGATGATGCTGTTGATAGTAAAGATGATGGTGTAGATGGTGAAGTGGTGAGGACGTAGATGATGATGATGATGCAGTAACAATAAAGATGGAGACAGAGGTGTCAATTACAGTGAGGGTCTTGGCGGTAGTGTAGATGCTAAGGTTATAGACGCAAGTCCATAAGGTACTTAATGGTGATGGCCATGGAGGTGATAACAATGGTGGTTATCACCTGTTAGACCTAGTGGTTCTAACGCAGAACGACTGCCTTCATTTGCATAGTCAAGAGAGAAATCGGTACCCCTAGGTCCTTACACAGTTGGAGATTGTGCTAATTATGATATGAGTTACCCCTTTTCTTAACTAAAAGATCCCACTTGTTTGACACTATTTCCTTAAAATTTTAGTTACTCTCCCTTGATGTAATAATCCATTTTCAGGGGTATTTTCTTTATTTCTGAAACACAGTTACAGCTTTCCTCAATTGTCTCCAGACTCTACCGAACGTTCTTCTCCAATCCTGTTTTGTTCAGTCTCCACGTTTGTGTCAGCCATGTCCATTCCAACAGATCTGGAGTTTTCAAAGTCCCCCTCCAGTTTTTATTTCTTTAGTGCTCTAAGTGACTGAAGGACGGTAAACACGGTTTATGTAGAAAGAGAGCTGTCGGGTTCAGTTTGTCCTCAGTGTGGACTTTAGTTTTGTGTTTCCAAAAGCAAGACTCTGGGTGGGAAGTCCAGCACTGCCTTCCCTCATGATCTTATCTGTGACGCACTGACAGGTGCTGTAGTCACTCGGGACGGTTATGTTTATGTCAGAGGAGGTGAAAGTTTTTCAGACAGAAATTAGAAAACCGTTATAATGCCAGCAGAGGGCTGCTCCATGCATTCATAGGGCTCCTGCTGTCCGAGCACTCCTCTGTCCACGCCGTTTCCAGGAAACATCTTTGTGAGATTGTTATGGGGCTGTGGTAGGCCCACAAGTGGCCGGCCGTGTGTGACTTTGTGGCCTTGGGCACATTGCCAGTGTGCCCACCCCTGCACAGCTCCTTTGTAGAGGTCCAGTGGGGTGAGGAGGTTATATGTTCTGGGGTGCCTCAGCTGGCCGTGGAGGAGGCCAGTGCAAGTCACCCCAGCAGTCCAGGGACAAGCAGCAGGATCAGGGGGCTCAGGCACATCCCTGCTGCTGCTGGTTCCTGGACACTGACCAGAACAAAGCTTATGCTGCAGTGGTCTCGTTGAGGTTTCAGATTAGAAGTGGATCTGTTTTTATAGTCCCCCAGGGCCTCAAACATGTCTTGGAACTGAAGAATGATGATGGACTACTAGAACAGTGAGATATCTGTAATCACATTCATTTATAAAAGAAAAAATGATTTTAATGAAAATATGTAAAATTAGAGTCATTTGCTTGACAGTAAATTAAACTGAGTTGTGTTTGCTCTTCTGTGAGAAGGTCTTTGGAAAGTTGGGGAGCAGGGAAAGCTGCATGTGGTGGGCTCAGGCTGGGGAAGGACACTGTCTCCTGACGGCTCCCCCCCACCCCTCCTCGCCACACAGGCATCCAGTATCGAGAACAAGCAGGACTGGATAAAGCACATCCGAGAGGTGATACAGGAGCGGACTGTGCACCTGAGAGGAGCCCTGAAGGAACCCATCCACATCCCCAAAACCGCACCAGCAGCGAGGCAAAAGGGGAGGAGGTGAGTGTGTGCCCCTCTCATGAGAGTGCTTACCTGCCAGGGAGGGAGCAAGGTCCATCCCCACCATTTTTTCTTAAACACTTGGAGCACGTGTGGTGTAGATGAACTGCTTTGTCAAGACAAGAGGCCCCACTGGCTGGAAGCAAACAAAAGGCCATGTACAAATCCTTCTTTTCCCCATCCTACCCAAGGCATCGAAACAGTTGTTTTTTTCATTTCTCAAATGGAAATGAACCTGGGTTGGGGGAGCTCACTATGTTGAGAATTCAGTGAGAAGATATGTTAGGCACTTACCATATCGCCAAGCCAAAAGTTGCACTCAGCACAGGATGGCATGAGGCCACAGAGGTGGTTAAGAGCACTTACTGCTCTTGCAGAGGACCTGGTTTCTGTTCCCAGGTGTTCACATAGTGGCTTCTGATCTCTGCAGGCACCAGGCATGCATATGGTATACATTTGTACATGCAGGCACAGGACTGCTACACAGAATACACAACTCTGAAACAAAGCCAGCAGAATGGCTTGCCATCATCTGTAGGAGCTGGTTGTAGGAAGGGTTGTAGTTTCTAGGAAAGGTTGTAGTCTAACGTGGGTTTCTTTCAGCTGGGAGATGGCCCTTAGCAGCTCAGTGTTGGGAACTGAGTGTTTCTGTGTTCCACTAGGGATGGAGAGGACCTGGACAGCCAAGGGGATGGCAGCAGCCAACCTGATACCATTTCCATCGCCTCCCGGACATCTCAGAACACACTGGACAGTGATAAGGTGAGCTGCCGCCGCCAGCAGCGCCCCTTTCGGTCACAGTATGGTGCTTTAGCATTTAAAGACAAGAGCTGGGGTCTAGGAGTGGGGTCAGGCTAACACGGCAGGGCAGAGGCTTGGAGGTTAAAGTGAGACTGATGCTGAGGACTCGGAAGAAATCTTTCCACTCTTCCTATCCACCCCTCAGCCAATCGCATGATTTGATGTCAGAGTCTTTGAAGACAGTTTGCCTTATTTAAGCCTTTTACATTTTATTCGTAAGCCAACGAATCTATTATTTAAAATAAAATTCAACTCAGAACCCCATTTGTAAATGTAGAGCTTTGTCTGAGGCATGAGCACTAACATCCTCCATGAGCCCCTGAGGTTTCCCCTTAGATTTGGGGTACACAGAACACAGAAAGTCTAGAACACTAGACTGGGCCTTTGACAGTCAGGACCACTGAAAGGAGAGACCTTGCTTTTGTCCAAGGCATTTATGCAGGTGTGCCTCTTTAAAAAATGTCCTCAAATGTCTCAGGGTTGGTCACAGGGTTTCTATGGCTGTGAAGGAAAACCAGGACCACAGCAACACATATACAGGAAAGCTTTTAATTGGGGCTTGCTTACAGTTCAGAGGTTTAGTTCATTATTGTCATGGCAGGAGGCAAGTCAGTCTACAGGCAGACTTGGTGCTGGAGAAAATGCTGAGAGTTCTACATCTCGATCTGTAAGGCAACAGAAGCAACTGTGTGCTACATTGGGTGTGTAGCTTGAGTGTAGGAGACCTGAAAGCCCACCCCCAGAATGACACCCTTCCTCCAACAAGGCCATACCTGCTCCAACAAAGCCACATCTAACAGTGCCACTCCCTACTGGGACCATTTTCTTTCAAACCACCACAGGATACTTCTTGTAGAATCCAAAGACCTGCAGAATAAACTAACAGTCAGTACAACTTGGGAGTCTGGGTTCGTGTGGTAAAGAGAAGATAAAGTTCTGCGTCGACACCAGTAGACATGTGTCTGATGAATGTTCTGTTCCTACCGAGATGGGCATCTGTTCTAGCTCTAAAATGCTAGACCAGATTCTTAAAAAAGAAGGCAATAAATATATAAGCATTTTCCCTTCAGCTGTGTCAGTTCAGAATTCACAGTTTCTCCCTCCCCAGTACAAGCTGGTTCATTGCTGTGTGGTGACCGTGAGACTTGGATTCTCGAAGGCCCCTTGTATTCAGAGGCTGCCCTGTCCAAGCCTCACTGTCTTCAGAAGGCCAGTGCTGGGTGATTGTTTCCAAGAGTGCAGTAAACAGACGTTGGGTATCTCTTACTTGGATTTGAGGCTTCACATTGTAGTTTCCAGGCCAGAAGGAAATAGATTTAAAGTACTTCTCTGCTGAGTGACCCATTTCCAAAGCCTTTCCAGTGTGAGTCATTGGATTCTTTTTCATTCTACATTTTGAATCTACCGAATGACAAGTCCCAACACCTAAGTACCTCACAGGCAGGACTAGAGGGCAGAAATGGGCCTTTTGTTTTGTTCAGGGCTGGCAGATTAGTCAAGTCGGCAGACATTTAAGATGGGTGGCATGGGCAGCCATTTGGTGATTAAGAGCTTTGTTTAGAAATTTTGTTATAAAAAAATACAGTTTGCATTTGGAAACAATCTATTAGAAAATACCAATTGTTTGAGAACTTTGCTTTTTGCTTTTTGATAACTGAAGGAGTTAGCTGGTCAGTCTTTATGGGACTGTCACCTAGAAGAAGAGACAGACCGAACAGTTGCCACGTATGACAAGGATAGCCATTTTCACCCAGACAGCCTTACTGGCCCTTCAAGAATTGCCCCCAAGCGCCAAGTTTACATTCTTCCAAGATGTACTCTCATGGATCAACTCTAGATTTCCTGTAGATACCAGCTTTAACGTTCATGAGAAATAAATCTTTGGAATGAAATTGCCGAGGAAATGAATGTAATGTTTCCTTCTGGAGGGCTGGTAAAGGCTTTTCTGGAGGTTGGCCCAGGAAGCAAGATCAGTTGTGTTTTTAGGTACTTAACAGGTAAATGGGGAGTTGTGAATATAGAAATGCCTTCCCCGTCCCGGAACAGGCTCTTCATTCAGTGATACGTTTGCACACTGCCCCACCCCTAGCACAGCCCTGGTCCCCTGAGGCACGTCTGCTATAACGTGATAGAGATTATGTGAACTGGGAGTAAAGAAGATTCTGTTTTTACTCGATATGTGAGGAAGAATAGTTATTACTGAAGGGTAGGTTTAATGTAATTGCTTGTTTTGCCTTGAGGGTCTGCCGGGACACTGGAATTTACAGGAACTCCCTTTTACATATTTTATCAGTGAGGATAGTGAACCAATTTCCATTTTCTTCATCCAGTGGTGACATCACTAAAGCCATCACTTTATCACTAAAGTTGGTTCCAGAGCTCAGCAGTCCGGGAAGGGTTGCTCCACAGGGCTGCCCCTCCCCGGTTTGGGAAGTGGATGAAGTTATGCGACTCACAGCACCAGCCCTCGACCCCGTAACTCTTCACCATCCTGAAGTGGTGGCACGCCGAGTCCTTTCTTACAAATGTGACACATTTTCCTTGAGTGCCTCTGGGTGAAACCAGAGTCCTTCATAGCCGTGAAGGACAAAAAGAGCTGTGTACCTCTGCTGTTAGAACTGAGTCGTCCTCACTTCTGGTCCTGTGCTGGGGTTAGAATGACCACATAGGACAGGTTATTCAGAGCGGATGCACTCACTAGTCAATAAGAAGGCAGGAGTGTTTGCACCCTGCTGTGCTTGTGTTTGAGGGTTCTCTGCTCTGTCTCTTAGTCATTCCACTTGGGCTCTCTAGTCGCAGATGTCAGAGTCCGTAGATGATTCAAAGAACACATTTTGAAGGCGAGGCGCTGCATCTCCTGAGGCAGAAGGTGTAAGCTCTGCTTCTCCAGCACCTCCTGATCTCTAGGGACGACAGCTTCTTATGGCTCTCAAGGTTCTCCCCACCCTACATACTGCATATGTAAGCAGCCTCTGATGATGCAGACCAGTGCTCTTGGCAAGGAAATAACTTAAGATATTCTGCCTATTTGACTCAATTTATCATGTCTGTTTTGAGTTAGTTGCTGTCATGGAATTTGGTTCCAGTTCAGAAATGGGGTGGGGGTATGTTTTGTGCTTAGCTTCTTAGAGAATTCTGAGGGGAAGTTGTCTGCCAGAGCTGTTAGTAATCCTCAGAGAAGGCACCAGAGGTTTAGGGCAGCAGTCAGCTGAGGTGGGGCTCCGGAGACACCCTCTCTCCAGGGCACAGCTCCATTAGGCTGATCAGAACACAAACGCTGTCCCACAAGCCCATCTCCTATTCAGAGAACATTACTTTTCAAATATGTCATTTTTTTGTTCCAGATGTGAGTTTAACACCAATTCTTGCTGATATTCATGGTACTTAGGCTGATAAAATGGTCTTATGAAAATGTAATTTGAGTTCCAAAACCAACCAAATGCTTTCCAGAATCTTACCTCACTGCCCTGGGCGCATCTCCTGAGGTAGGGAGGGGGTGCTGACCTGGTGCTGACCCAGCCCTGGACCCCGAGGAGATGAGGCCACATGAAGCAGCAGAGCCAGAAACGGAATGTGGATTTAATCATCTGGTGTCTTCCAGACCTTATTCTTTTACAGCAGGGCTGACTGTGGAGCTGAGTGTTTGGAGGGCACTAAAGAAGCCTCTTGGATTATCTCCTCACTCCTACTGCATTAGTCTGTGATTCTTAGCATTTAAACAAAATCTGTGTCGTGAGACAGAGAGAGAGGTGTGGATATCGAACAAAATGGCCAAAGTAAGAATGAGGTATCTGGAAGAACCCACCCAGGCCAGCTTGTAGACTGTCCCGAGACCCTCAGTGTGCAGTTCTTTATAAGGAGTGCATGATTCAGCTGAAATGGGTTCTTTGTAGGAACTTAAGCTTATAACAGGAATTATGAATCCACACATCTCATTTTTATGGATGCACTTTTTTTTTTGTTTGTTTTTTGTTTTTTGTTTTTCAAGACAGAGTTTCTCTGTATAGTTTTGGTGCCTGTCCTGGATCTCGCTCTGTAGACCAGGCTGGTCTCGAACTCACAGAGATCCACCTGGCTCTGATTCCCAAGTGCCGGGATAAAGACATGCGACTCTGCTGCCTGGCGGATGCATATATTTTAAAAAGTATGTAGTGACAGTTCTCTTAATGAAGTTGAAGCCCCGTGTCAGGGATATTACTTTCTGTGCAGTTTTAAGCCGGGTTTTCTGTCACATGACCCTACACTACAAGAACTTTTTTGGACTTCTGTAGTTATTGTCAAGGTAGTCTGAAAAGTAGCTAAAGCCAGAACAGTTTAAAATATGACTTCCCTGACCATCTTACAAGAGGAACTGCGTCTGGTTGCTGAGGAAGGACTATACCCCTCAGCATGTGCCTGCATAGCAGCCTGCGGTCAGGGCTCTCCAGCCCTGCTCAGAGAAGGCACATGCCCACCCAACCTGCTCAGAATGTCGCATTTCCTGGAGCGGGGCTAGATTTTCCACACATAATAGAATTGGGTCATTGAGCTTCAAAGTCTTCCACGGGGTCCTCAGGGGGAGCTCTGGGACCTCACTGGGTCTTCCTCTACTCAGAGCCTGACGCACATCCAAGTGCAAGCCCTCAAGGATGAGGACATGCTCATCCTTAGCCTTTTCCTCCTCACCAAACTTGGGCATGTTCCTTAACTGCTCTCTGCCCAGTGTCCCCTGTGTTCATGGGGCTAGTGCTGCCCCGCTCATAGTGTGCGAACCTTGGAACTGCCCCCTGTCTTTACACCATACCCAGTGTTTAAGGGGCCCTGCGTGAATATTAGTGCTCTCTGTCTCTGCAATAAGAGGGGCCTCCTGCTCCCTGCCAGTGATACCGTTGGCTTCCATCACTGCCAGCGCAGGTTAACTGTCTGTCAGCTTCACTCTCCTGGCTGGACACCAGGCACAGTAGATGAAGACAAGAACTGTTCTTTAGGAGCTATATTCAGTCTTGCAGTTGAGTTACTCAGCTTCAGTGCCTGGCTTATGCACTTCGGTGGCCCCCCTGCAGCATAATACGTATTGAATGGGCACAGCTACTGCAGAAGAGAGAATCTCTTGTTCAGTGTGGTTTCCTAGCTAGCATTCTCCCATCTTCCTGAATTGGCTGTGTTGTGGCAATGCGCACATACACTAAACATACAGTGTTCACACAGTACATCCATGCACTCACAGATACTCGTGATTACCTGTTGTGGGCTTCCTTGTGCAATGTGTTTTCTTCTTCCGGACGGTTCTTCTACTTCCTAAGTGACTGCCATTTTTGTAGTACTTTTCAGATGTATTTTTCAGATGACCTTTTAAAGGCTCTCGTAAAATGAAATAAGAAACTCCTGTACTCGAAAGCCTAAGTTCTAAGAAAAGACAGGGGTTTGTCTGTTTTTTAAATTAAATTTAGTGTGCTGTTGGTCTGCATGGTCATCTTGTTTGGAATCACCTAGGAGGCACAGTTCTGAACATTGCCGTCAGATGCTCCAGAGAGCTTCAACTGAGGAGCGTGGATCAACCCTGGGTGTAGGGGGTGCCACCCTGTAGCCTGGCATCCCAGACTTAAAGGAGAAGCGGAGGAAGCCACAGCACAAGTGCCCATTTCTCAGCCTCTTGACCGGGCACAGTGTGAGCAGGCCAGGCTGAACTGTGACATCACACCTTCCCCAGCAGGATGGGCTGTATCACCTCCCAGTGTGAGCCAGGATTAACCCTTTCCTCCTTATGTCCAGTTTGTCAAGTGTTCTGACGTAGCAAAGAGGGGGGTGACATACATTTGATTAGAGATGTAAGAGATGACCAAAAAGTATGTTTTCATGTAAATTTTACATGGCATGGCCATAGTTACTATCGACTATGATAGTAAGCCTTGGATTCAGACTAGAGGCTCTTCCATCCGATTGAGGGGCGCAGTTGAGTGAAAAAGCTTCTTGGATTCAAATCTGTTAATTAGATTGGTGCCTCTCCTTAAGGATGAAGAGAGGAAATCCAGCAGAGAGATGTCTTCAGATAGGATTGTCACTGGGAGGTTTCCTGGGCTACCCTGCCCTTATCCTTATCCTCCCCTCCCCCACCCCCCCCCCCCCCTCACACACACACACACACACACACAGCTTTGACTTGCATGCTGCTATGCTGCTGTGGCTTCTCAGGCCTGTTCAGCATGCTCCCATATCTCCTGATGCATGAGACGCACAGGAAAGGCAGCCTTGACCAGGTCCTGTTGGCAGAGTCTGAAAGCCCACCTCACAGCTGCCTCCCCTCTGACGGTTTTTGTTTGTTTGTTTTGTTTTATAGTCAGTTTGCCTCTTTAGCTGTAGCTTCTAAATTCATCCTTTTACAACTAATACTCCATTGCAGTCCATACAGTCAGCTCACTCACGGGAGCCTTCCACAATGTCTAGCCACAGCAGAGAAGCCCTGTGTGATCATCCAAGGAAAGAACAAAGGAAGGATAAATAGGGAGAGCAATGGCTGCTGGTCCTGAAGATGTGTGTCATTGATTTACTTTCTTGCTTTTTAAAAAGCTAAGGTTAAAAATCTAGCATTTTAACCATTTGTCGTCTTTCACATGTGTCTGTGAGTACCCCCCATAGCAGATCCTATTTTTAAACCCTAAGCAGAGGGCTTTCAGGAACACATCTCCTTGACCTTGGCCTTAAGGAAGTTGGCTTCCAAGTTAGTGTGAGCCTGGGAGGCTGTCCTCCATACTGTTAAGGTGGGGGCGGATCTGCCAGCCTCCATAAAGCAGCCCAGCAGCAGTGAGAACCTGCGGCACGATGGCATTTATTCCGGGTATGTTCTGGCTGCCTGTGGCTGCCTTTGCTTTTGTGTCCATGGCCTGCAGTGGAGCTGTACTCTGTTAATCCCCTGAAACCAAGCAATCCTTGTTTGGTCTGCTCTGTGTGAATCCTGCATGAAGCCACAGGACTCTTTTGTAGAGTTTCTGAACGACTGACTGTAGGCGACTGTGGGGGAACAACACTTGATACACTTTGTTCTCTAGGAGGAATGGTCTTTATTAGACCACACCCTCCCACCCCCCACCCCCGCCTTTCCTTTTGAATTGCTCCTGCAAAATTGGCCAGATATTCACTGCAATTGATCTCCAACACATTGGGCCCTGGGTTCTGGAAACAGAATCACTTGTGAGAGGACAGCATCATCCCCCCACACCATTTCTCTCTAGCCCTATTCAGCACAACTTGCTCACAATGCTGAGCCTGGTGATTCAAACCAGGTTTGTTAGCTCTTGCCCTTTTAAAACTGTGTGTTCTTGTAACATGTAAGTGCCTTGTTATAGTGTGCAGGGTGGGGTGTGAGGATGTAAAGGAGCCCATGACCAAATTCACTGTTTGAGCGTCTCAGCCATGGGTTGAGACAAGGCAGCAACATGACATGAAAGATAACAATTCTACAAAGATTGTTGAAGCTTCACAAGGCTTTGCCCAAAAGATGAAGGGTGGAAACACCACAATGTTTACTTTCCATTGTGCTGGAGAGAGTTCAGGGAAAGGATGCCTGCTTTAAGTCTGCTCATGTCCTTGGTCTAGGTCATCAGGGCAGCCTGGTGGCCCTTTCAGAGAGCAGTGGCTTTAGGAGGGCGGAACGTTCTTGGTGACTTCTGTGGCTGTGGTCCATTGAAAGCCAGCTGTTTTCTCCACACTTACTGGTTACCACAGTAGTGAAAAATTGAAGAGGCTTTAAAAATGTTTCTTTCTGTCTTTCAAAGTGACTTTCACCAGGGCTAATGTGAGTCATGGGCTAAGTTGCATTCCTGAACTAAGCAAATATGCTAGAGAACCCATGTTAGAAGTCTATAAAATGTGCAAGGTGAAGAGAATGCTGTGGAGACTTCCACAGAAAGTGGCTGGCAAAGAAGAGACCGTTGTGAAGCCAGGTGGATGAGATGGGAATGGTAACACTGTCGTCAGAGTCAGCATCCTCAGGTCAGGTCTCAGGAGTGGGTAAGAGCCCTACGGACTTCAAATAGTTACCTAAACTTCTAGTTAGGAATTTAAGTCTGAATATCAATCATGTTTGCTTTGCTTCCTCAAAGAAATCATCACAAATGTCTGCAACAACAAAAGCATGTCGTTCTGAAAACTTATCAAGTTTTATTTTTTTTTTTAAGATTTATTTATTATGCATACAGTGTTCTGTCTGCACATATCCCTGCAAGCCAGAAGAGGGCACTAGATCTCATTACAGATGGTTGTGAGCCACCATGTGGTTGCTGGGAATTGAACTCAGGACCTTTGGAAGAACAAGCAGTGCTCTTAACCTCTGAGCCATCTCTCCAGCCCCATCAAGTTTTATTTTAAAGAGATGTTTTGCAGCTCAAAGTTTAAGGAAGGAAAGAGAGATGAATAATGCTGCGGATATTTGAAGAAGCCGCAGGGAAACATTATTTTATAAGTTACTTAAAAATACATAAATCAGAGGCTGGAGAGGTGACTTAGCAGTTAAGAGCACTGGCTGCTCTTCTAGGAGACCTGGGTTCGATTCTTGACACCCACATGGTGGCTCACAAATGTAATTCCAGTCCTAAGGGGACCCAATGCCCTCTTCTGGCCTGTGTGGCTACAACATGCACCTGGTGCACAGACAATACATAAAAGCAAAACACTCATACACATAAAATAAAAATACAGGTATAAAATATGTGTGTGTGCATATGGTTTATGTGGAGTCACACCACATGGGATGATAATGCTCCTCCCAAGAACAGGCCATATAACACAACCCCAGTGTCAGGCATGAGAAACCTTTTCCTTTTGTGGGTCCAAGAGACCCCCTCAAATAAACAATATAGGATATTGCCATTGCCTTTTGTCATACCCCAGAACTTGAAGCTAAGGAAGGCCCTATTGCTGAAGACATCATGTACTTTGGGCACAGGACTTGGAGGAACTGATCTGGAATTGACTTGGAAGCCTCTTCCCCGAGGACTGGCTCTCACAGTATAGGAAGGAGCTATGCAAACTGCCAAGGGAAAAGCCATCAGTAGTCCTACCCAGTTGTAAAGTCGACGAACCATGACAGTGACCGGCCCAGCAGGATCTCTCCAGTGGGGCCCTGTGGCGTTTTCTTGTGGGGTAACCAGCAGCTGTCTCATTGGACTGAAATTTAAATTCTTAATTGGAAAGCTTGAGCAGAAGTCTACAGGACACTTCTTTTCAGGGAAACATTTATTAAATTCCTAACCTTAATTGTAGGTTCTTATCTCTTCTGATGGGCAAAGCCAACTGACTGAGGGATGTGAAAATGTGGGGGTGATAATTTTAGCACTTTTTGAAATATTATTCTGGCACTCTGTTTTCTTAAGTTCTGGAAAGCCTTTGCATGTCTTTAACATGGTTTATGATTCTTTCTCAGGACAGGGTTGATTTTTATTTCTTATGCTCTGTCAAGTACACAGATGTTTCTAATCCTTTTTGGTTACTCTGGAAGGGTTTAAAAAAAAAAAAAAAGCAAGTGCCAAAAATATAGTCTAGCTTCACTCCCCTTCCTGGGCTGCCCTCCCCTCTATCACCACCCTTGCCTGAGCAGCCTGACAAGTTAATGAGACTCTGGAAGAGGAAGCGGCCAGCTCAGGCTGGGGTGCAGGGTGTCCTTCCCAGAGCAGCAACAAGGGCCTCTGGGGAAAACCTGGAGCTCTCACTGGAGAGTTCACTAATGGGGCTGGCTGCCAGCAGTCATAGGGGCAGGAGGGCTGGGCCCCCAAGGCCGGCAGAGGGCAGGGCTCCGGCTTGGGCTGTGGCAAGTCCAACTCTTCATTGTCCAGCATCATTGGCTGGCTCTGTTTTCACTGGAAAGGAAGCATCCCTCCTCTTTGTTGAGGAGTTAACTACTTCCATATCGTGGGGTTCTGTGAGGGGAATTCTTTCCCAGGCTGGGTCTTTACATTTGGCATTTTAATGGCCTTTTTTATCTGTTCAGGGACTAATGTGAATTTTATCATGGCTTTCCCACAAAGGAGTTTGTAAAAATTTTGAAGGGGGCTTAAACAATCGTGAATTTCCCTTGAGACCTGGTAAAGATGCTCATTGTGTCTGGATCGGTGCTTCGTGGTGGGAAGAGCTGTGTTGCTTCTGCCCTTTGTGTGGCAGGCATGGCTTTAACTCTGAATCCCCAGACTTTCTCCTAAGAGACAGGCTGCTTGGAAGAGGGTGGAGCAGTGTGTAGGAGAGCTCTTCGTGCATTCTCTGCGGCCTTTGCACCCCATGGGTACACAAATCTTGCAGTAATCTGCAGGCCCTGCTCTGGCAGCAGTGTTGGTGACCAGCCCTGTCGCTGCCCTCAGTCCTGACAGAGGTTCACAGGAGAATGGCACACCTGCTTCCTGCGGAGGAGGGTAGACAAATGTGTGTGCACACAAACACACGCACACCATTCATTTCAAAACTGAAGTATAAGTTGTTTTAGGAAAAGGCCCTAAGGATGGCAGACATGAGAACAGCTTCCCAGAAATAGTGGATGGGGAAGAGAGAAAATGGATGCCAGGAGTTCTGACCACAGGGATGGTGGTCTTGACCCAGGATGCACAGGGCCCATCTCAGAAGTGACTGTCAACACAGTCACTGGCAAGGCAGATGGAGGGTCAAGCCCCATATCAAAAAAGAAAAAGAAAAGAAAAGAAAGTACCTAAGGTTTTGAAGAGGGGCATCCATGCTTTTAAAAGGTCATCCTGACAGCATTATTCGATGGAACAGAACAGGGAGCTGGGAATACACAAGGCGACCACTAGGATCACTGCAGAAACTCAAGTGAGGTAACCAGTGTGGGTTTGCAGGGGAAGAAAGTCACTGGAAAGCCACCCTGGAGTCCTCTTGACAACTCCTGGAGGAAGAGGGAGATTTATTTAAGTTGGGTGATGTGCTGGTGATAGCATCTTCCGGAAAGGAACACCGGAAGAGAAACACAAGTGGCGACATTATGAATCATGTCCCGGCTTCCCTGGTGGGATCAAAGATCGGCAACGTGGGGTCATCAGCGCTGGGGCTTTGGGAATGCCAGCATGAGGGTGAGGCTAGAGAATCCCAGTGGGGTTGAGGATTAACAGAAGGATGGAGCCTAGGGATATCCTGAGGAGGGAAAGCCAGTCACAGGATTCTTATGTAAGAGCTGATCACCCCTGTCCCCAAGGAGCTAACGGTCCAAAGGGTCGACCTACCAGGAAACAAGCCATTCAAGGGCCAGCAGTAGTGGGAGGGTTGTATTCATGTTTTCCAAACACAGGTCATTTGTGTGTCTTCATGAGTCGGGCTGGGGTGGGGTGCGAGTGAGCATAGTGAGCAGAAAGAAGGGAACTAGGCGTTGCAGGATTAGCACAAGCTGGTGTGGAAAGACCAGATCTGAGGTTGGAGTCGAGGGCAGAGGGCCAAGAGGGCACATCGAGAAGGCGCTGTAAGAATCTGCGGTGGTTTTCATGAGTTGTAGATATCCACCCAAGACATTTATTCTCCATCTTCAAAAAGTGCTGCATGCTCACAGTTGAATTTACAGAAAACTAATAAAAATTACATAAAGATTCCTTAGGGATAAGTGGGATGAAACCTAGGAACAGAAAGGGAGCCAAGTCCTCAGAGAGTCCTGAGGAGAAGTGGTCCAGGGCCAGTGCCTGGCGGCCTTTCAGTGTCCCTCTCTGGCACTGTTCCCTTCCTGATCCAAGGGATGCTCAGAGAGCCTGTGTGCTTTACAGTGGGGAGTGCTCACTTACCACTTTGAAAGTCTGGAGAACTTCATCTCACTTTATAGTCTATTTCATGATTAGTCCCTCAACAATCTTTAAGCAGTTTTATTACTTTGTTCTAAGTTTAACGATGAGTACATAGCATTTTTAAAGAGGGAGCTAGAGTATCTTAGGTACAAAGAGATTTGGAAGTGCATGAGAAATCACAGTGGACTGACGGTGAACTCATTAGGAAACTCCCCGCGTGGAGAAGGAGAGAAAGCGTGACAGCTGATGACTCCACAGGAGAGTGGCGGAACATCCCTTAGCCCCGTTCCAGGGATGCCTTTAACCCTACTGCGTAATTTCAGGCAGAAGCTGGCATTCCTAGACAAGTTGGCAGCCCTGTCAGGTCCAGTGCTTTTTCTTGCTGACCTGTCCCTCTTTGTCCGTCCCTCTCAGCTTTCTGGTGGCTGTGAGCTGACCGTTGTGATCCATGACTTCACGGCTTGCAACAGCAACGAGCTGACCATTCGGCGTGGCCAGACTGTGGAGGTTCTGGAGCGGCCTCATGACAAGCCTGACTGGTGTCTGGTACGCACCACTGACCGGTCCCCTGCAGCAGAAGGCCTCGTACCCTGTGGCTCACTGTGCATCGCCCACTCCCGAAGCAGCATGGAGATGGAGGGAATCTTCAACCACAAAGGTAAGCCCCAGGGAGGCCTGAGGAATGCCCAGTGAAGCCTTGTCTGTGCGACAGATCAGCACACAGGACCCTCCTGTCAGTACCCCTTCAGGACAATGCCTTATCACTGTCTACAAGGCTCGGTGATGGAAATGGGATCCTGCCTTTACTCAAACTGTGATCTCCTTTCACGAGGTGGAGTAAGACAGGACATCAGCTTCAAAAGGGCACTGAGGGGAGGAGGTGCTAGCTCTGCTGGGAGCCAGTGCCGTTCATAATTTTCTTCCAGTTTGCTTGAAGCTGGCAGGGGAAGCAACAGGTAAGGGAGGTGGGACTGAACCCAGCCTCTTTTGAAACAGATTATCACATCACCTTTCTGTGCTATCATTAAATTCCTGGAGACCGAATTTGGGCCTGAGATTTATTTAGTCACTCCGTTTTATAGCTGTGTAAATGAAGAGTCTGGGGCTTTCCCAAGCTCCACAGGAGCATGCATGGGGAGAATGGAACTGACCCTGAGAGGTGAAGGCCTTCTGTGTGCCTGCAAAGACGTGGCTTTTGGAGACCTGCTTTAACATTTGCAAAGCATGTAGCATTCCCGGCAGCTCCTCCAAATTACCTTGTCAGAGCCGAACTGCTCGAGCGTAGGTGTCAGCATTCCTGTAAAGACCATGAAAGTCTTTACAAATGGCCACCATGGAGGCTGCGGGCCTGAAGGCTGCTGAGCATGTAAGAGTGGCTTGTCCTGATGGAGGTGTGCTGCAGATGGGAAAGAATGCTAGAGTTTTCTGGAAAAGACTCTTTACGTGTTGAAATGACATTCCATAGAGGTGGTAAGCAAACTGTGTTGTTGAAATTAGTGTTTCTTTTTATTTTTTTCCATATGGCTACTAGAAAGTTGGGTGGACAGACACAGCTTGTGCTGTGTGCCTGTTGAGTGGGCCTGGCTTACTCATTCATCTTGGTGAGAAGTTTCTGCCCTGGAGGAAACAGTGTTCTCAGCTCGTCTGAGGGTGCAGTGGGCAGCGCGGCCCTTTCAGCCTGCTGTACAGTACTGGATAGTGGGTGGTCCTTCTGACTTTGGGGAGCACAGCTGGCTTTATCTGAGCGAACGTTGCTCTACTCTGCCATATTCACCTTCTTTCCACTAATTAAAGAATATTCTAGCAGCTTTCTCCACTTCCCTCCACCCTCACGCTCATCCGGACAGTCCCAGTGCTGTCCTCGAGCTGCCATGGTTTAATTCCTTTGAGCTGAATGAAGCTGCCCAGGACACAGCCTCCAGTTAGCACAGCTCATTCATTATAGCCAAGCTCTGGGTCCCCAGGGCCCTGCATGTGAACTCACTGTCACGTAGTGAGAAACAGGATGAATGAGACTCAGAAAAAGCCGAGTATCATTTTTCATCTCTGGGACTCTGCAGGTTTAGAGTAGTGTAGACCTTTCTGTGACTTGGAGCTGGAATTCAGGGAGAAGTCCCCCGGCACTAAACTGCACTCTTCCTAGCCCACGGCTGACTCAAGGTTACCTGATCCATGTTAGTCCTTAAGTTTGTGTATCCTCCTGAGGAGCCCTGGTGAACCTGAACATACCACATATAGCTCTTGTACTGAGGCATTTGCTGTGCTTCTCCTGCGTGTGCTCTTTACGTCCTGGTGTCCACAGCTATAGCTTAGCTGAGGCAAAGAACTCCTACGTCCTCAGCACACTTGACTTTGTCTTGAAAACCTGCAGTGAATGTGGGGTTTTGCTTGTTCTTAAGTGGCCATTTTGTTTTTCTACCTGATTGCATTCTGTGATGTCCAGCCTCTGAAACATCACCCCTTCACTCACAGGCCTCTAGCACCCCATTCTTACAGCTGTACCTGCTGTGAGCACAGTGGGTGGTTAAGGGCTCAGGTCTTCAGTTTTCTCCTTTTCCTGCTTTGTTTTAATTTTCTCAGAAGGAAACTGAAGGCTGGCTGGCTGCTCCCTCAGTATCAGGACTTGGGCAGCAACAGTGCAGTAGGTCAGGGGAGTAAAACTCACCTTCAGCTTCCGCGGGCCTCTGACAGAGAACCTTGTGGGGGTCAGGCCCAGGAAGGGTAGCCTTGACCAGAGCCTTGGTCTAGCAGACCGGAGGCCATTGTCCTGAAGTCCAGGCAAGAAAGGAGTAGGAAGTGAGACTGTAACCCAGAAAGGAGACATAGTCTTCAGAGGCCTCTGCCGTCTTGGGAAGCACAGGACCGTGACTTGCCTCTGAGCAGCCCGCAGCCCACCCTCCTGTCTGCTCTGTGGTGCATGTCACTGTAGGTGTGAAGTGTTGGTGTGTGGTGCATGCCACTGTAGGTGTGAAGTGTTGGTGTGTGCTGGGCTGTGGGTGCGGGCTGTGCTAGTCCACCTGCTGCCCGGTGTGGGGCCTCATTCACTGTAAGAGCTCTGGGCTGGGAGGATGCAGCAGTGGGGGAGGGAAGCCGAGAGCCAGGGCTTCTCACAAGACTCAATGGCATCATTCTATGGCTGGATCAGACCCCTTTGGGGATGTCACATAAGCAAGCTGGCTTGTGTGTTCCACCCCACCGAACTCCTCAGCTTGAAGACACCACTGTTACCTATCTATATCCCTTTCAGTAATCCCTAAAGATAGTTTTTAGCAGTCTGAGTCTTAGCACTCTGCCCTTCCAGGCAGAATGAAGAAGTACATTGCTCTCTAGTTCTGGTCTTAGCAGCTTTTTATTTCATAACTCCATGTCGAAACAGCTTAAATTTCCATACACTTTACGAGTGTAAATCTATGACCATTAAAGTTAGCTGTCCGGTTGCTTGTGAAGAATAAGCTGCTTAAAGGTTCCCTGTGAGCGCCCATATCATCTGGGAGGTCTCCCCGCTCACTGTGAGTGGAGCTGGGGCTCTCTTGGTGGCCCTGAAGCTTGGCTAGCCCTGGAACTGTGTTGGACAGGGAGAAGGCTTGGGATTCATGAGAGCCAGGTGTCCTCTCTCAAGACATTGTGTATCCATATGGTGATTTCAGGAGGATAAAGATGCAGCTTGCATAAAACCAACTTAAAAAGAAACTGAGTCACACAGTTTACGTTTCAAGAAAATGTTTTTGAGTCTGAAACTAGACCCTACTTTGAGCATTACTCCGTGGAGAGAGCTTTCCCCTGTGAGTGGGAAGATTATTTTGGAAAATTGCATTTCTGCTATCCTCTGCAGACAGACAGATGGCCTGGGGTGTTGACATTGCCCTGGTCTGGCTGCCATTCTTCTTCCTCACAGCATCTTAGTCACCAGCTCAGCAGACAGTGCATGTACTAAAATAGAATGTGGCTTCAGCAAATCCATGCTTGGCCAGCCTTATCTGTCTGTGGTCTGTGCCGTCTGCTGTGACTTCAGAATCGGGGGCTGGCCTTGTGCAGAGGGGCCTGCCTTTGCGCCCAGCATGCTCAAGGTACACCTTACACTTAGCACCACCAGTGACTATTCCCTTGGGAACAGGCTTTGACTAGCTGGCAGTGGGTGTCAGCTAACTCTGGTAAACTCCAGTAAAGAAAGCCAAGTGACCTTTCCTTCCCAGGGTCTCAACTTGTGAAGCTTCTATTTACGTGGTCATAGGAGTAAACAGGAACATCAGAAATGTCTGTATTTCCTAGGAGACCATTTCAGAATGTCCTCTTTGCCTTGTGATAGCTCCACCCGAGCTGTTCTCGTATTCACTCACTCATTCACTCACTCATTCATTCATTCCATGTGGCATTAGAATTGAATCCAGGGCTGTACCTCAGTCTACTGTTTGACTTTTTATTTTTGAGACAGGGAACAGGTCGTTTCTCTATCTCCTCACCCCTTGGTCTCTCAAGTTACTCAGCTTTACTCTGTAACCCAGGCAGGCCATCCTCCTGCCTCAGCCTGTAGAGTACCAGGTATTACAGGCCTGAACCCCAACCCCCAGAAGCACTTTTGTTTTTTCATAACCAAGAAGGTTCTGGTGCATTCCACCACTGTGGGAGGACCACTGAGTGGCTGCAGTACCCCAGGGTGAGGGTCAGACAATTGAGGATGTTCAGGAAAACATGGTGTTGTCTGTGTCCCTCAGTAAGGCAAGTTATTATCACTGACTTCCTATAGGCTGCATATCTGCAGTACAGAGTGGAAGTCTGTTACTGTTGTTTGGTTTATGGTTGTATCCTGATAAAATGTGAATTTGTGTCAGAATCCTCTGGGGAAGTCCTTTCATGGCGCTCACAGGTTCTCTTCATCTGGAAGACCACCTAGACAGCCTGCATCCCGGCGTGACCCCTCATATCCTGCTTTGCCCACAGCCCACTGCCACACAGCATGTGTTAAAATAAGCTGAACGTGGAAGTTCCCTCTCAGCCCCCACACAACTGTGTCACCAAAAGTAGGCTTTGGGAGAACACCCCTTGGCACTGAGTGGCCCTGTGGTTCTAGCTTTGGTGGGGAGTGCTCACAGGTGCCTCCTGCCTTCCGGCGCCCTGGGTTCTGACACCTCTCTGCCGATTTTGCATCCATAGGCTCGGTCTTACCATTCCTGCCAGCTCTGCCATCAGAAGTTTATGTTTCTTAGAAAGTTTTTCTGAATAAAGCCAGTTCAAAGCCTACATCTTCTCCTTATGCCAACCCATAATGAGATGAAACGTGGGCTTTCTGCTAGCGCTTTGATGTGTCTAGAAAAAAACAAACAAAACATCTACTTAGAAAAATCAGCTACATCTCTTAAGGTGTTTATAATTATAACATTTTTTTTTCTCCTTTGGCTGAGAAAAATAAGGAACACAAATGAGAAACCAACGCCCTTGTCTGGTGTCTGAGGCTCTAAACTAGCGGCTGTAACTCAGTATCTACCCTTTACCACAGCAAATCGGGTATCAAAAGCAACTGTCTGTGGCTTTTGGCTTAACCACAGAACCTGTGGAGACGTGCGTAGGTCCACATTGGTGAGAAAGCACAGGATCCTCATCTCAAAACAGTGACATGTGACGGCCATCAGTATCAGGCAGCCTTTTCTTTAATCCAGATTGAAAGTCAAGAAGTCTCCTTTTATTTGAAGTTACCTGAAATGTAGTTTTTCCTCTGAGTTCGACCTGGTCCACATTCTTTCCTCTCTCCAAGTCTAGCTGAGGTTTTCTTGTCCACCCCGTCTTCATTGATAATTTTACTTCTTTGTTGTTTGCCCTGCCAGTCTGTTCAGATCTAAACTACGTTGGCCAGCTAGTAACCTGGCCACATAGCTGCAGCTGTCTTCATCATGTCCTGCATGATCTGTTATCACAGCATGTAATGTTGGGATTACCCTGCAGTCATCTTCGAGGTTACAATTCTGTGCATAAGTGCCTTTACAGCCCTGGGCCTTTGCCAACATCCATCCATTACTCCCCCCCTTCATCTTACAAATCTGATTCTTTGTACCCCTCCAGCACCCCCAACCATTTTTCCTTCTCCCAGGTCCCGACAACCACTTGTTACTTTCTATCCTTTGGGGACCAGCTTACTTTATTTAGTATAATGTCTTCAAGGTTGGTCCTGTTGCATCACGCTTCTGTATCCTTCCTTACAGCTGATCTTCTACTCTGCCTGCATGCATCACTTCGATGGGCACTTGCTGTCCACAAGGGCATCTAGATACCCGCTTGAGTCCCTGCTGTGGGTATTGTGGGTGTGCAGCAAGAGGTGGAAGTACTGGACCGCATGCTGCTGAACAGGGTCTTTCTGCAAGGCACATGTTGAAATCTAATTCCCAGTGTACTGGTCTCAACAGGTGGGCCCCAGGGCAGGGCTCTTGTGAGCAGAATCAGTGTCCTATTGAAGGAGCCCTTTTGCCCTCCCATCAAGTGAGAACACAGGCATCATCTGAGGAACAGACTCACCAAATACTGAGTCTTCCAGCACTTCCTTGATCATGGACTTGTGCTGACTTTAAGTACCCCCATTTTAAGATACTTGGTTGCAGCTGCAGGTATAAATAAAGAGATACATTAATCCCACATTTAACTTTTTGAGAATGTCATCTCTGTCTTACTGGTTTTGTATCGACAATGTATTTCAAATTCAGTCTCCTTTCTCCATTTCTGCCATTACCTCCTGCCACCTGCCACCCCAGCCTTGCTCCTTGCCCACTCCCCTTGCACCTTGTACACAAATCCCATGGCACAGCTCTTGTTGAAATATCAGTAGCTTTCTGCTGACCTAGAATAAAATCCCGTTTTTCCAGTCCCCTAACATATACCCCAAAACCTTTTATTTCCAACATCAGTGTGTTCACCCACAGACCCTGTCCCCTTGATGCAGTGTATCAGATAAGCAAAGAGAGCCCTCCCCTGCTTTCTCAGCCTCAAACATCACTTCCTGTCTCACTTCACCAATCAAAAAATCCTCTGGGAAAGCCTAAAGGAGAAAGCCATTCGTCCAGCGATGATGTGGGAGGGAGGCCCAACAGAATTAATCTTGATCTAAATCACAAGAGTTTCACCACCTTGGGGCAACCTGGAAGGAACAACTCTAGTTTTAAAAGCTCTGATGATGACCAAAGACAGAGAAACTATTAGAAGTCATTGGAAGATCTTCAAACAGATTTTAGTGAGTGATGGCTGTGGGTATCAAGCTAAGCTTATAAACATTATAGCAGACAGAACTACAAATAAACAGTGGTGTGATCATTAGCAGAAAAGCTCACTGTGCATCCAGCGCTGAAAGGTAGCCATAAACAAAGAAAATGGACACATTGTAAGGTGAGTCACAGAGGCCTCTGCTCCAGGGATTCCCCAACTGGATACACACTCAACAGGATGGTAAGGAGGCAGACAAGTAACTTCTTTTTAATTCCACTTGTCCAGTTCTGTTCTTTCTTTTTTAACTTTAACATTATACACTTTATAGATTTATTGTTTACTAAGGCCATCATTCAAATTCAAAGACATAGATGCTGTTTGGCCACGGGCTACTCCTGAAACAACTTATAATTCCTTGAGGTGGATGGCTGAGGCTTGATGCTGGGCCTGTGAGCTCCACAACTGATTCTGATCGTGACCACATGTGTAACCACTATGTCGGTATGGAATAAGGGTGTGTTTCCATGAGGTGCAGATTACAGTGTGTCTGTCTGCGGGCCATTCCTCCCTCCCTAGCTACTTCCCTCAAGTCACCTGGTCCACGGCCTCCCTAATGTCTGGACAGGTGAGGTCATGCTGTGCCTAAGGATTTGTGGCTTTAGGATGAGGCCAAGTCTCCCCTTCATTCCCATGCCCTTCCCTCGCCCCATGTTGTGGAGATGAGACCAAGGGACAAGAGCTTCCCTGAGGTCTACCAGTGGGGGATGGGAACTTCATAAGGTCACCAGGTATGTCTACACTCAGGAAGCCACACCCAGGCCATCTGCATTCCCAGCTGACCCTAAAGCAGAGGGCACGCCACAATGTTTTTCCCTTGGAGAACAAGCAAAGACTTCTGAACCCCATCCAAACCACATTCCCAGTCCTCTGGACAGCCTCGAACCTTCTGGTCACAGCATAGATGGCAGAGGAACACTTGCCCCTCCCCCACCCCTGCCCCAGAGCTCAGGCCTCGCTCTCTCCTCCCCCCGGATGGTAGATTTAAGATGTGCATGTCCAGCACCAAGGACCTCTAGCACATGGCCAGTCCAGGCTGCACCATGGACACCAAACTCAGATCCATTTCTGGCGCCTCCTCTGGCCTAAGGATGACACAGCCGCAAGTCCAAACTTCTTCATCCTGGGAGCAGCCTCTCAAGCGAGGATGGGTCCATTGGCATCAACACCCCCAAGCCTGATCCTCAAGCAGTTCCTCACAGGCATCTCCATGATTTGCTTCCATTCACTCGCCCAGAAGGTGACTTGCAAGCTTTCTATCTCAGATGAGACTGAAATAACTCGTGACTTTTAAATGACCTAAAATGGTTCCAAAAAGTGTAGGGTATCAAAGTTTTTAGTGACATTAACAAGTGATTCTGGTGTGTTCATGCATTTGCATCGTACCACGTGATCACTGCCATCAGAGAACACCCCAGGTTCACTAATACATAGGCATTTCAAACCCATACCTGCCCACATATTCTTAAAAATACATATAATGGGAGATCTGTGTGCAGCTTTTTAATTCACTTGGAAAGAGCCATTTTATTCTGTTTGAACAGCTGCTAATGTAAATCCCTGTGGGAAGAAAAACTGAAGAACATGGAGTTGCACTAAGAATTAAAAACATTGTCCCTGAGCACTGCATATCCAAGACTGAGTAATCAATCCCAGACCTGTGATTAAGGAAGGAGTGCTTTCTGCAGAGCGTATAATTACGGAGCCACACAAGCGGCTATTATTCTGCAGAGTGCTTCATACTGGGAGCATTTTCCCATTCCAACTTTACATTTAAGTTCTTCTCAAAACAGGAACAATACATGAGCAGGCATTGACAGTATCCATATTAGGTCACCACAAAATTATAGATATTGCCAGGGCATAAACAATGAGAAACCATCTTCCCACACCTGCTTTAAATGGCCATGGCTTGCTGGGTACAATGATGCACACCTGTAATCCCAGCACTCAGGAAGCAGAGATAGGAGAATTGTGAGTTCAAGGCCAGCCTGGTCTACCTAACAATACCGTGTCTTAAAAATAAAATAAAATAAAAAGCTATGGTGATGAAATTATGAAAACAAATAGAAACTGTCGTGGGCAAGCGTGGCAGGGAATGTGAAACAGTCCATCAGGGATATGGCAGGTACTGGGCCTTTGGGACCTACTCACCTTTCAATTTCTGAAAGATAGACTTTAAAAAAAAAAACCTTTGTTTCTGACATTGCATGGACGTCAGAGTACAGTTAACTAGTCAAATGAGGGATTCCTCTTAAATGTGTGCATCCTAGCACTTAAAGCTGTTGGAACTCAGAGGATGCGTTTGATGAGAACCTCCACACTCAGCTTTGTCTTCAGGTTGCAGCAGGTGTGCAGCTGCATGGAGCGCGTCCACCGTCCATGTCCTTGAGCTTGTCCTTGGTTCCTGGTGCAGCTTAACGCCCGTGGCTCTGAGGGTACCTGATAGACTACACTCAGGCTTTAGGGATGAGTCTGGCAGACTAGACTGTGTGTCCCTGTGTTCAGAGAGGTGTGAGGGGACACATTGGTCTGTGTCCTAGAGCAGCTCCGGTACAAACAGAAGTCCAGTAGCTTTGGCTGTAGATGCACACTTCTGAGCCGGAGTACACAGAGACGGGACAGGGCAGCTGAAACCGTCTGATTGTTTTTGAACTGTTGGAAAACAAACCTCCCTCTGGGAACAAAACCATATCTGTTCCTAGTAAATTCAAAGTTCTGCATTCATGGAGAAGCACAGGTCTACTCTCCAGACAACTCGTAATAAAGAATGCCAGGGCTGGTTCACAGTGCAGGCGGGGGAGAGGAGCCCATCTGAAAAGCCCTTCAAATCATAACCACCCTGTCCTTGTCCCATGCTTCGTTTGGGAGTTTGGGGAAAACCATGACCTTGAGTAGCAGTGTGGAATGATCATGCTTCCTGGAGTGTTCCCGAATCTGTTGATCGGCCCACACGGGCCTCTCTCTCAGCACACGGTATGACTGGTCTGTCCCCAGTGTGATGCTGTGCTCAGAAAAGACCTCAGTAGACTCCCACACAGTTCCGCTGGAGTCCATACAGAACACAGTAGGAGCAGAGGGCAAAGATCTGCACTTGGAAGCCAACCTTCCATACCTCTTATGTTCTCTCCAGAATCCATCAGTAGAAACAAAAGGTGTATATGGGGCAGGGAGTTACATTGTCACTTCAAAATTCACTGTGCAATGTTAGGTGTGAGAAACGGAATCCTAAGAAAACTGAGACTCTGAAGGAGAGACGAGACTATTGTGGCCGCAGAAGAGCCGTCTGACAAGTTCCTTGTGTGAAAAGTGGTTTGATTCATGAGCTTCATCCCTTAGGAAGATTCATAACTTTGTACAGTTTAGAGGAGGGGAGCCAAGAAGCTGCCTTTCTGCATGCTTTGAGAACTTCTGCCACTTATTCTGCATGGGAGACTCCTAATCTGAAACTCTTCCATTAATTCTGTAATAAAGATGTAAACATTTTGGAGAAATTAAGAAATATTTCCATATAGATGCCTGGTCTATAGGATAATCTATCAAAAGCCCACCTGATAGACAAACACAGGGAAAGACTCATGAATCAATCTGTATGAATGAGTTTAAGGAATTATTCCCCCCACACATCAGGTGGATAAAATGGAATTAGGAGAATTCAAAGGGCTTAGTACATATCAAATCTTATGGATTTTGTGGAAATAAAAATTATGCTTAAGCAGACATCACTGCATGGCAAGTTTTACTGAGGTTTTTACTTGTCTGAATAACTTACGACTTGCTCATATATTTGCCTTTCTCCAGAATTTTATTTTTCCCTTTAGTCCATCAATTATATTTCTAGAATTCTATAAATATATGTTCCCATGAGTCCAGTTGTCCACATGCTGAATTACCCATGCTTCAGGGTCCCTGTGTGCCACAGTATTCGGTAAACTTGGCTTCTTGTGCACTTGGAGCATTACACATGCAGGAAAGACAGGAGCAAGTTTCTGTATGACAGCAACATAGAGTCAGGCTGCAGAGGAGTCGGGGGCGGGGGATAGATACAAATCCATTTTTATTTGCTGAAAAGCACTAGGAGTGTAAGTTAAAAGAAAAAAAGAGGTTTATCTACATATGACAAGTAGTACTACAGAAATTGACTGAGTTTATACTTTGTTGTGTTTTATTTCTGAAATGTTTAATATCTAAAAGGAAAGAGTTAAGTCTTACAATGTTCTTTATTCTCTCTAGAAAATGTGTGTGTGTTGGGGGTGGGGGGTCACTGAAACTGTATGAAAGGTTTTTCTGAGACTAGGTAGACTTCTGCGCCTCCGCCAGATCTGCTCCAGAAGGAGTAGAACGTGTCTGTTATGGAGCACACACATGTCAGGAGAAAAAAAAAATGTGTTCATCCATTAAGCTGCTATTACAGAGCCCCAGACCAGTGGCTCTGACAGAAGTCTCTTCCCTAGAAAGCCAGCTCTAGAGGCCAGAGTCTAAGATAAGGGGTCAGCAGGCTGATGCCCTCTGACGCCTCAAGCGACCTCCCTTCACTGCCTCATGTACATGTCTGTGTCTAAATGTTTGTGTTAGAATGCTGTCAGACTAGAATGCTGTGAGCCATCCTACATATCACCTTGGAGACTGTGTCTCATTCTGAGATACAGTGTTTATAACTTGAACAGAAGAATTTGAGAGACACATTACAGTCTGCAACAGGTGGGCTGTTGGAGCCTTAGAAAATTAACAGGAAAAGCAGAGAGGACAAACTGAGGATCTAAAGTGCCAGGCATTGCACAGCTTTTTATACATTCCATCCTCAAGAATAACCTGTGGCTTGAGAGGGTGTGCATGGACGTACGTGTGTGTTTGTGTGTGTGTGTGTGTGTGTGTGTGTGTGTGTGTGTGTGTGTGTGTGTGTGAAAGAGAGAGACAGAGAGAGAGAGCATAGAGAAGTTAACTAAGGTAAACAAGCTTAGTCCTTGATTTAAGAGGGTGTGTGTACGTGTGTGTGGTATATGAGTATGAGAGAGAGTGAGATATGTGTGAGATGTATGAAATGGAAGCACAGAGAAATTAACTAATGTAAACAAGAAAATGGGTTTTTAGGAGCAGGAGACATCTCTTTGACGGAGCTTTAATGAAGGAGAGATGATAAAGCTTTAATCCAAGGAGGCAGCTGAAGCTTCAGAGGCAAAGTCAGTTGCCCAAAGCTGATTTCAAAGCTGGCTTGTAAGGTCCACTATGCCCAAGACTGCTCCCCCACTGTAGCCAGAGTTTCTCCAGTCCTGCCTGGGCTGCAGCCTCTTATAAAATAATCACTCAGAGGCTTAATAATAATTGCAAATTATATGGCCTAATACCTCAGGCTTCTTGTTAGCTAGCTCTTATAATTTAACAACACATTCCTACTAATCTATATGTTGCCACGTGGTCGTGGTGTTACCGGTCTGCTGGCGTCTTGGATGGCGAGCTCACATCTCCCCTCCACTCTTTCTTCTCTCACTCACTCTCTTGAATTTTCCCACCTGGATCCATCCTGTCCTGCCATAGGCCAATGCAGCTTTATTTATCAACCAGTCAGAGCAACACATATTCACAGCGTACAGAAAGACATCCCACAGCACCACCCCCCTCCATTGGCTTTGCACTCTTAAAAGGTTAGGCCCTTCCACAGCCTCCCAGAATGATCAGTTACTTGAATTATGACATGACCACTCTAAAAACCGGACACTTCCTAAAGAAGCCCCTTGCAGGGATGAGTCTCTTGTGCCTCGTCTTTCCTGTCCTACCCTAGTCAGTCACAGAATCTACTCACAGGCTACTCTCGCGTGTGTGAAGATTGCTCTCCTTATGTGTCTGCAGCCTTCTAGCAGGAGTTAGAGGGCCTGCCCTGTTCTGAAACCTTACCACATGGTCTCCCTTCCTCTGGAAAGAGCTAGAGAATTCAGTTTCCAGTCCCATCCTTGTGAATGTGTGACTTACACCTTGAATTCTGAAATGTCACAGAATGGAGGCATCAGCAACACCAGTTGGCTGTCCAGGGCTAGCTACATTGCTCTGATTTTTTTTTTTTTTTTGCGGGGGGGGGGGGGGGGGGCTTTTTTTTTTTTTTTTTTTTGAGAGTCTACCTATCATCTTGCCGTTCTGCAAATAACACATAATGCTGAGACATCAGAGAATGGCTTAACATAAAAAGAAGCATCTGAATATTTTGTTGAAGAAAAGAAAACTTAATTCGCTTCTGAAAAGATAGTAAATAAAGCTATGAAAAGGAGCCTGTCCGGTTTTTGGCTCTCTGTTGCAGGGTTTGAATGCCCCATAAAGGTGCTTTTGTGGGCTAACACTGCGCAGAAGCAGTGGGAACTCGCATGTGAATGGGACCCTAAGAAGCAGGGGTTCTGTCATTCTCCCCAACCCCCAGGGCAGGAGGTATTATCTTGGGGTAAAGAAACCGGAGCAGGCTCCTCAGGACAGGAGTATCTTTGTGTGTGGAACCTGAGAGACAGCCACGCGAGGCACAGCTGTGCTTGAGGGCAGCACTGTGGGCATATTGTGCGGAGCGGAAACACGGGAGAGAACAGGGCCATAGAGACGGCACAGGGAAATGAAGGGTGTCATTCCAGAGACCCAGCACGCTCAGTCTCAGCACCATGTGCTCCTGGTTAGTAGGGCTTTAGGACCCCTGGAGATAGCCAGACTATGAACTCGCCTGCCTCTTTTGATAAGTTGTCCATGTTTCTATCTCTAGCTGTTTGCAATAACATAATGTACTTGTTTTTAACGTTTCCTTGAAATAGTGTGGGTCTTTCAGGAAAGCTGCAGAAATAGAATTCTGTTTTCTGGGTGTCCCTCCCCTCAAATTAGCATCACTCTTAACAGTGTGCAACACAAAACATAACCCGCATCCTCCCTCAGAAGTGGCCACTGAGGCTTACTGGCTCTTTATGTTTAGGATGCCCCCGCTCTGAATTCATCTGCTGTTTTTTTCAGAGTTCATGTATCTGGGTCGCTTTGGCAGGAATGGCACTGAAACAGTTGTGCCAGGACCATGGGAGAGGCCTGCTGTACCTTGGGCGCTGGCCTTCATCACAGCTGTGACACCTCCCCACCCTGCTTCCTGGTTTTCTGATGGTGATTAGTCAATGCCACGTGATGATGTATTTTTATAAACTATGCAAATATTCTTTCTCTCCTGCTTTTCTGCTGTTTTTTTTTTGCAGCCATCATTCATGTACTGCCAGCCAGTAGTAGTATCTGTTTTTCTCATTCCTTGTAAATTTATGAAATGGGGTTTTTCTGTAAGGCTAAGCTATCCGTTTGTGACATTCCTTTATTTATTTAGTCATCTATTATGCAGTTTTCTATAGCTGGAGAGCTTCTCTCCAGGTCCCACCGAGCCCCCGCAATCCCACAACCCACGTATAAAACAATCACTCAGACACTTATATTACTTATAAACTGTATGGCCATGGCAGGCTTTTTGTGATCTACTTCTTCTATCTTAAATTAACCCATTTCTATTAATCTATAAGTTGCCACGTGGCTCGTGGCTTACTCGTACCTTACATCCTGCTTCTCATGGCAGCGGCTGGCAGTGTCTCCCTCCGCCTTTCTGTTCCCTCAATTCTCCTCTCTGTTAGTCCCGCCTATACTTCCTGTCTGGCTACTGGCCAATCAGTGTTTTATTTATACAGAGCGAGATCCACAGCAGTTTTCTGGTATCCTACACTCAGTCAGCACTCTCCTGCTTCCTAGCAGTTCTAGCATTGGTCATTAGGAGCCCCTCCTGGGAACTGTTCCCAGGTTCCTGTCATGTCATGGGCGTGGCCTCACCTGCTGGTGTGAAGTCTGTGTTTGTGAGGCTACCATCTTGAAATCACCCCTTTCCACAAGGAGCCGGCCTGGTCCCTTCTCCTGCAAAAGGGTTTAGACAACAAGACCGGCAAGATGGGGCCATTTATGTGAGGCCCTCTCAGCAGAGGTGAAGGGAAGGGTAATTTTCTCCCTTGATTGTTTCCTTCCCTCTCCTTTCTCTCTGCGTTTGTGTTCGTACCATATTAAAGTCACGGCCGGACCTCTCCCTTTCCCTGTGTGTGACTTCTCTCTTTGACAGTAAAATGCCTGGGTACCATTATCCACATTTGTTCAACCATAGTTAAACCTGTGCTGTCTCCTGGTAGAATATTTCCCTAGCTAGAGTACTCACCCTGCACCTCACCAGTCATTTTAGAAAGACTAACCCACCTTCCTGTGAGAAGCAGGCCTCCCTCGCACTCTCTTGGTCTGGGTTTGCAGTGTGCAGGTAGGATGTGTTTCCAGAGCTGGTTTGCTTAGTTCCATCCTTCCCCTTCTGCTTCCGCGTGCTGGTCCATGTATCACGTCTCGGCTCCACTCTGAGCACATAGGCCCACACACCTCACTGCCTTGTTAGTTTGCTCGGACTGTGACGAAGTACCACACTCCAGCTGATGTACGTAAATTACAGAGGTGTAGTTTGTCACAGAAATGTATTTCTGGAGGCTAAAACAGGGATAGAGGTATTCGCAGGGTTAGTGTCTTCCTAGGCCTGCCGCTGGCCATCGCCTGTGGTTACTGTTAGTGAGCACATGACTTGACCCTGTCCCTCTCTCCTAATCTCCTTTCTATAGAAAAGCCAGTCCATTGGCTGCAAGCTCACCCTACTGACTCCTGTTTGTTCTTGTTTGTCTGTTTAGTAAGCTAGGGTCTTACCTATAGTAGCTCAGGCTATCCTGAAACTCACTATGTAGTCCAGGCTGGCCTTGACTTCATGGCAGTCTTTCCATCTCAGCCTCCCACGTGCAGGACTACAGGCATGAGCTGTCATGTGCAGATCCTCCATCTTTTTTTGAACTCAATCTAAAAACACAGTCCTATTCAAGGGCACTGGAGGTCAAGACTCCATTGTGTAAATTTAGAGGGACACAGGTTAGCCTATAACTTTCTCAGTCCTTGTAGTTCATAAATATTTATTTGGGGTATATGTGAAATATAACCATGATTCCAAGAGCTGAAACTCGATTTTCTTAACTATGCTACTCATATTATGACATTTATGACCCAATAACTAGTAAATGTATGACTATCATGTCCCAGTAAACTCATTGCAAGTTGAAAATACTGGAAGTTGAAAGTGCATTTAATATACCTAGCCTCCTGAACATCTCATTTACCACAGCCTGCCTTAAACACACTCAGAACGCTTCCGTTGGTCTGCAGTTAGCCTAATCATGTGGCTGTTTTATGTCTTATGTAATTCACTGAATGCTGAGCTGTAAGGAAAAGCACAAGTGTTACCACGTGTGTTCTCAGACCATCGTAAATTCAGTCCCCAAATCCCAACTTACATAATGTTCTAAGTCAGGGACCCTTTGTATTTATATCCATCATTTGTATCTTCCCAGCATGCCTTGCATTTGGAACTCATGAACAAACATTATGTCTTTATAACACTATCTTAGACTGATCTTCTGTTTTCTTTGTGACATACTAAATTATACACCTAGCCATAAAATTAAAATGTCAAAAACATGAAAAATACCCCAAAACATTTTTCTTCCTTTGAAACTTCCCTTTTTGTTTCTACATAACATACCTGTTTCTCTGCCCAGTGCCTGAAATCTTTGTCAAACCCAACTCACTTATTTCTGCAAAGAAATAAGACTAAAACAACTCAGTTAGC
>CABHPP010149224.1:7740-47619 GCA_902168425.1 Peromyscus attwateri | reverse complement strand
AAAAAAAAGAAAAAAGAAATTTAACGTGAAATAAAGAAGCCCCCAGGTTCCCCAGAGAGCCCCACGGTACTCTGACCAGCTCTCCCCCTCTGCAGGAGTGGAACTCCCAGCCCACACTTGACCTTTTGTTCTTGTCCAGGCTTCTTATGCTGACAGTTTTTGAATTAAATGTGCAAATGGAGTGGGCCCCAAAGGGGAGCCCCACTCCTCACAGACCCAGATCCAAGCAGAGCATTCAAGTCGCATTTGTATGCAACTCCAACTTGCTTGTAGGTGAGAGCAGTGCGCACAGATCAGGCGCATGCGTGCCTCCACACTTCTTTGTGTGTGTGTAGGTGTGTGCACCCCTGGCCATGCATGTCACAATCGAGCGTCCCAGCTGCACCCGGCTGCCTTTTCTTACAACCTATTTAATAGTCCTGAGCAAGTGTGGAAGCCATTGTTACCACTTGCCGCTCCTAGCCTCTTTCAGACACCACAAGTGCTGGGTCCACCTGCAACTCAGCCCCTTGAGCCCCATCTTCAGAGAAGAGCCTGTGTTATAAATAACCAAGAGAACACAAAGCGGTGACATCAGAGGCTAGGATGCGCCTTCCCAAGCATCACCCACATGGGGGAGGAGAGCATAGCCCCCGGTTGCCACGACCCTGAAGGTACTTGAGGACATACTCCATTTCTCAAGCCCAGCCGTCCAGACACACAGAGATGGCCTCAGGGTCAGAGCACCTCCCACAGCTATTGAAGAGGCTGCTGTAGCCCAGCCCCAGCTCCCAGCCCCCAGCCCCCAGCCCCAAAACCCCACTTGCTCCACCCAGAGTCTCCAGTCGCCATGCAGCCTCATCACCAGGAGACAGACAGTCTACTGGAAGCTGCTGCTGGAGCCTTCCTTCACTGGTCAGCTCAAAAAAGCAAGGGGCCAGGGGGCCTGGGTGCTCAAGTGTGCCTCTCGACCCTGAGAGGCTGCCCCCAGCCCCCTCCCTCCCTCCCACCTGCGAAGTCACACAATGACATGCTTCAATAGCACACAGCCTGGGCCTCTGGTTTTCGTTCTGAGTGACCCTGGGAGGCCAAGAACGTGATGGGAGCCCGTCTGAGTGTGATGCCCTGGGGGACACTCAGGGCCCCAGCCCGCGCCACTCAGGCAGCCCGCTCATCCAGGCAGACAGCTGGTGGACTCCACCGAGCTGTGCCCCTCAGCCATGAGGCCCTGCGGCTCATCCTCTCACCCCCAACACAGCCCCCAAGCAGCCCCCGGGCGCCCCACTGGAGAGGGGGTACCAGGGCGGCCTGCTCAGCCCACCCCACTATATTATGTCAGCTGTTAGCCTGCACTTAAAGCGAGGCGCTCCAGCTGGCCAGGGTCAGATGTAAAAACAAGGGCCTAACAAAACCCTGCCACCCCCCAGCTACTCTGAACTAGAGACCCCCACCGCATGCAGCACTCACTGAGGAGGCTCTTTCCAGCCTCAGGCAGAGCATAAAGGAAACACCTGTCCCTGGCCGGCAAACTCTAATCCCACTAAACCTGAGTGGGGAACCACCCCCCAGCAGGCAGCTCCTACCCCAGGTCTGACTTTTGTCCTGGGCGTAAAGGAAGGATGGTGGAGAAAACAGAGAAGAGAACCCACTGCTCTAGGGAGCAGAGGCCTCCTTGTGCCCCAGCCAGACCCAGGCTACAGAAAACAGAGTACCTAGGGACACCCCTGACACACACACACCCCTACTTTCTGGAGTCTGTGAATAGGACCCTGCTTTAGGGTCCTTGGTTCCTGAACAGTTGTCTTCCGTTAGAAGGTCAGGAGGCTCCTACCACAGAAAGGCCTTTGCTACTGACACAGGAGCCCCATGTAACCCCATCGTAAGCCAAGACCCCAAAGAACCACTGGGCACCCCACACTTGGCCACCCAGGCTGATTTATCGTTCCTTACCAACCTGGAGTTGAGTCAGCACAATTGTCAGAAAAGAGGCAGCGAGAGTAGGGGGTGAGGAGAGGGAGGGAGGGAGGGGAGTGTAAGACCACCCAGCTACCTGGAGGCCCTGGGAGGGGGCTGGGAAGCCATGAGCACGTGCACACACGTACACACACACACACACACACACACACACACACACACACACAGAGAGAGAGAGAGAGAGAGGGAAATGGCGGTATCCTGGTGTTGTCCCAGTCACCCCTTGCAGTTCCCCTGACTAGGAGAATGATCTTTGGGGCCCCAGAGTGGCATGGGGATGGCAAGCTCCCAGGAAGATAGATCTGAGGACTAAGACAGAACTGTAAAATGGGGGAGGGGGAGGTTCCCACCCATTGGTTCGGTCCCCATGACAAGGTAGAGATGGCAAGGGGCAGCACTGACCACAGGCCCACAAGGGAACAATGAGAGCTGGTACAACATGGGCCTCTCCCCAGGTTCTTGTACAGAGCCTGGGCCTTGTCACTAAGACTCAGCAACTCCGAAGTGTGGGGACAGGCCCACACATGCATCACCTGCTGTGGAACCTGAGTCACTGAAGGCCCTGGAGACAAGTGGTCAGCACTCAGGGCAGGGAAAAGGAACCTCTGGCTACCCAAGGGTCTTCTTGAGGCCATGAGAACCTGCTGTCAGGCACACACCAAGGCCTCTTCTCTTTTCCTTTTGGCTCAGAGTCATGTGAAAAGGGTGTGGAGATGAGCCCTGAAGGAAGAGCAATGGGGAGCAGGCCCTTCAAACCCAGGTAGGTCATGGCTTTCCAACTACAGAGCCTCCAGAAGGCCAGCCCTGACTGCATTCCTGATCCTGCCTAGAAGCCTCCAACTGATTCTCACCTGCTACACAGTAAGGAATAGGTTGTGTGTCCTTCCAGAAGGTTCCCACAGTCTCTTACTTGCCTCTCTCTCCTGTCCCAGGATTCTCATGATTCTATCTTGTTCTGAACAAATGTGATATGTGACGATTCTTGTCACTGCACACGGCATGGTGCCGGCTTCCCAGTAAATGCAAAAACCAGAGCTGTGTCCTGCAGGACCCTCCGCACTAAGGCCTGGGAGGTTCAGGAAATCTGGTGGCAGCTGAGGATGCTGGCCTTCCTGCTCTTACAGAGTACAGGCCTTGCACAAAGGAAACAGGGCAGGGTGGTGGCCAGTTTAAACCCCATAAACCTGGTGACCTAGAATTCATGGCCCTTAAATTGTATACACTGTGGCAGAGATAACCTGCCCTGCCATTTCCACCCAAGCTCCTAATTTGACCTCCTAGGACATGTGTCCCACTCCTAGGATGTGTGTCCCATTCCTAGGACATGTGTCCCACACAACCTAGTTTCATTCCTGTTGCTTTGACAAAATATCCTGGGGGAAAAAAGCAAGTTAGGAGAGGAAAAGAAAGGGCGAATTTTAGCTTACAATTCCAAGTTACAGTCTGTCATCAAGGGGAAGTCAAGACAGAAACTTCAAACGGCTAGTCACATCACATCCACGGTCAAGATCGGAGAGAAATGAATGCACACATGCTCACTTGCTCGTGAGCTTGCTTGTGCTCAGTTCTATCTCGCCCTGCCTCTTGGTGCCATCCACAGTGGGCTGGGTCTTTCCACATCAGTTCTTAAGTCAATCACCCACAAATATGCCCACAGCTCAGCCCAATGCAGACAGTCCCTCTCTTTCCAGGTGACCCTAGGTTGTGTTGAGGTGACCACTAAAGCCAACCATGCCAGTTACAAAGGAGAAGGTCTTCTCTTAGGGGCATACGCTGGCTTTCTAAAGACAAGGGACACAGTCTCGGTGACTTGGAAAAACCCAACATGATGTACTTATAGAGAGAAAACTCAGTGACATAGATGGGATCGAGAAAACCAAGTAGAGGCCTCAGGTAGAGTCATCCAAAGTAGTCTGAACTAGGAACAACTGTGTGTCAACAAGGGAACACAGAAGAAAGACACTGTGAAATCAAATAGACCACAAACCATCCTAGGCCACAAAGACCAGGCCAGTGTGGGACAGTGCAGCACGCCCATGTGGTTAGGACATGGCAGTCTAAGTACCATTTAAATGCACATGCTTCATTTGAAACCCGGAGGATTAGGAGTTCAAGACCACTCAAAGTCGCTAGGCCTGGTGGCACATGCCTTTAATCTTAGTGCTCAGGAGGCAGAGGTGGGTGGATCTCCGACTTTGAAGCCAGTCTGGACTACACAAGACACTGTCTCAAAACAATGAAAAATGATAAAACAAAGTATTATTCTGCAAATTCTCCTGCTGAACAGGGTGGGGCTTGGCCACTTTCTCAGAGGCCATGAAGTACTTGCTGTAGGCTTCAAGGGCCACACAGTCTCTATCCTGGTTTGGAAACAAAAAAATAGAATCCACAAGCCTGCAGACTATGTGCTGCCATGTCCTTCTTGGCCCCTAGCAGGCAGATAGACGGGGTGTCAGCGCAGCAGGCAAGCCCTACATTCTCTAGCAGCTGAAAGATACTAGGAAAGCTGCCCACCGATCCTGCCCCTGCTCGTGGGCACCATAATAGCACTCGAAAGACTCTGGGAAGGAGGATCCAGCTCCACAGAAAGGGCAGCTAGGAGGCAAGAAGCTTTGCTGCAGTTCAACATGGCAGGCATTTCTAGAAATCTAGCAGGACACACGAGCTCTGAGCCCAGCCAGTGTGACTTCCTTGCACAACTCTGAGGCCTTGCGGGCCCTATAAACAACCCAGCCCCATCCATTCATCACCTAGGTCACCCCTGAGACTAGAGGCCACATCCCCCCACTTAGACCAAACCACAGAGTAGCTGTCTCCCTGGAGATACCCCCAAGCCTCCTGAGCTCTGGATACCCTGGGGGTTGCACACAGAGCTAAGTCCATGTCTGTTCGTTCACTTAGCCCCAACACCAGCCCTAGGGGCTCATTGCAAATGGCCATGGGGACTGGCCTCTGTGTCCACAGGGCCCTGTGGTATAAGTTCAGGGTGTGAATTTGTAGCCTGTGTCCCATCAGCCCAAAGCCTGAAACACCATTGAAGCTTCATAGATATTCTCTGTCTCAGTGAATGCAGGAGAAAACAAGTCAACCAAAGAGGTGGGCATCTTGCATGCATAGGGTGGGGTTATCTTCTAAAGCAGAAAACTATAAACTAGGACAGTAGGAACCTGGTGTGCTGAGGACACAGGAATAGTAAGCTCTGGTCCTGAGAGGGACAGAATGTCTCCCCAGAGGACCCAGGAGCCCAGGAGAGAGCCGGTAACACTACAGGATACATGGTTAGCTGGATGGCACCCCTAAAAAGCTGCAAGAACCAGACCTCTCCAAGCAGAGAGCTGGGGCCTCACAGAGAGGCAACCTTGGGTTTGTCAGTGGAAAGCTCAAGCTGCCTGCTGGTCTCCTGACCTTGGGCAGCAGTGACTCAACCGGCAGGAGTCTCCTTCCCTCGGCTGCAAACCAGTCTTCAGGGACAGGGTCAGAGTGAACACACTGGCTTCCATGAGCGCAGCCAGTGGCTGGTGTGGTATTAATGCCCCCTCCCCCGCCAAGAGATTCCAGATAGGACACCAGACCAGGCAGTGTGACACATGGGCAAACGTAGTACAAGCACCAACATTGCACCGCGTACAACCTGAGCCATGTCTTAGCCCCCCCCCCCCAAACAAAAAAAAAAGACACCAGCTACAACTCCAGGCGGCAGCAGATCAAGAGATAGAAACACACTCTACAACAGATAGGCCGTGAAAACCAACTAAATAAACCAAGGCAAAGCCCAGATACAGCACAAAGACATGAAGCTAAGCGCTGAATTTAGCGCCAAGAAGTCTCCACTGGCAGGAAAGGGTGTGAAAATGAATGCGAGTACATGTGAGGCCCTGCCGAGTGTGAACGAGGGTCTGGGACCTAGGGAGCTGACCTTGTTCCACATGAAAGTGGGACCCACCGAGGGCTGTCTCAAGGACTCAGAGAGGCCACAGGATCTCATTTTGCCCCTGGGAAACTGAGGTCTGCCAAGAGAGTCGCAGAAAGCCAGGGCGGGCCAGGAAGGGTCCAGCTGCAGGGAGGTGGGTCGCCCCTGCGGGGCCAGGGAGCCTCACAGAGAGGGAGGAAGCTGGAGAGATGACCTCATCCCCCAGGCCTCCGGCCGCAGCTCACAGCGGTTTTAACCGCAGGCATGGCGGGACATTTCCCTGGTATGCGGGCCACGGGGGCTCATGGAGCTGGAGTTTGTGTTAGTACTTTTTCAGTGCAGCTGTCTTTGTGTGGGATTTGAAAACAAGCTGGGGTTTGAGAGACAAAAAACAGCCCTGCACCTGGGCCTGGCCAGGGTCTCCTATTGCAAGCAGGGGTGGGTGGGTTTGGCGGCGTGTATGCACATTCAGCAGAAGTGCACGTACACGGCGTGCACACACATGTGCGCCACGTCCACAGATGCATGTGAAGCCTGCTCTGGATTCAGAAGCAGGATTGGGGTGGGGGATGCCTTCCTTGGGGCCACAAACAGGTTTCAAGGCCAAGCACACCTACAGCACGCATGATCAAAGTTCCAGCCAGACCCTGGCCTGGCAGGGCCCAGATTTCTCCAAGAACAGCTTTTCAGGCCCAGGGAATATGCCTGGCTCAGCAGAATGCTTAATCCCTCAGAGGCCGCCTGGCTTCCTTGGCCCTGGCTGAGATAACAGGGCTCTGGCACCGCGAAAGCCAGGCGCTGAGGCAGTAGTATCGGCGCTGGGGTTGGGGGAACGCAGCCTCGCGTGACTTCTTCTCCGCCATTTACCCAATGTGCTCCCAGAATCCCTCACAACGCTCCCTCGCCCTGGCCCCCGTGGGGCACCCCAGGCTGTGGTTTGGGCTCCCGCGCTCAGCACTCTGGGCCCGGCCCAAGGGCTGTCGAAATGCGCAGGACAAGAGCGCCACCTGGTGTCTCCACAGTCCAGCAGAGGCTGCCTTGTCCTTTGCCCCAAGGTTGAAACAAACACCTTTGCTTCTTACCCCACTCCCATCCACAGCACGTAGCACCTGCATTGTACACTGTGTCCCTCAGCCTGGGGCTCCAACAGTCATTCTCACCAGAGGCCTGGAATCCATAACCCTGATATCTGCCTGGGCTAGGACACATCCACCCTCTGGGGGCCATGAGTGGCTGCCACAGCACACAACTCCTCCTTACCTAACCCTTCAGCAACCATTCTTTCCTCCAGGAAGATATCACCACCCCATATACATAGCTCTTTGAGTCACACACTTCTCTCCTTGTCCATATGTCTGGACACACGCCCTCCTCGTCCCTACTGTCCCCAGCACCATCGGTGGTCATGACTCTGAAGTAAGCCTCTAGACACAGCCAGTTCAAACCCTGGAAGGTATGGCCTCCAAAGGCCAGCAAGGGAGGACACAGCTCCATGGCAAAGCAGGGGACAGAGTGATGGCTCAGCAGTTAAGAGCCCTTGCTGCTCTGGCAGAGGTTCCGAGTTTGGTTGGGTATTTATGTTGGGCAGCTCACAATCGTCTGTAACCCCAGCTCCAGGGGATATGCTACACCCTCTTCTGGTTTCTGCGGGCACTGTACACACACACACACACACACACACACACACACACACACACACACAAAAATGTGGAAAAGCTAGTGGAAAGGCCGAGGCTGAGGCTGATTCTCCTCCCTACACTTTACAGATGGAGAAACTGAGGCTCAGGGGTGTCCTTATGGGGCATGCCTGGGAACAAGACTTAAAAAGAAGGAGGTTGTGTATCCTACTTTAGATATACAATTTTGAGCAGCTGGAGTGTTAAGCTTCCCTTGGCACAGTGGAAAGATGTAAAAGAGACGTGAGCCTACTCACAGAACCCCACCACACCCAGGTTGCCCAGAAAAGAGCAGTATTCCAGAAGGGAGTATGCAGAGCTGACCAGAGGTCAGCCTTAATAGCAGAGAAGCAACTCTGTAGGGCACAGCGCCTGTGCAAAGGCCCTGAGGCAGTTGGGAGTAAGTGATGAGGAGGGAGGAGAGGATTGGAGATTGGGGGGGGGAGGTGGGTACTTAAATGTGTAGCACTCTGAGAACCGTGAGAGAGAAATTGGAAATTATCCCAAACCACCCAGGGAACATCTGGGACGCTCAGGGTTTTGTCCTATAAAGTCACTCCCTAGCTGTTGTGAGGCAGGAAGGGTCCAGGGAACGGGAAAGGGACAAAGGAGGTAATGAGGTCACTGCCCTCACCGAGGTGGACAAAGAGCCACTTCTGGGAAGCAGAACAGACTTGGGAGGGGCTGCCTTGGGAGTGGAGACCTGCTCACACAGAGGGAAGGGGTAGGGGGAGTGGCTATCACAAGGTCCCACCCACACCCGCCTTGGCTTTGGGGCAGTAGGATCTATGTGCGTAATTCTAAGAGTAGCCACCAGATGGCATACAGGCCCCAGAAAGAGCCTGGCCTGATGGAGGCAGCAGAGGCCACCAAGAGAGGGAGCCTAAGCCAGAAGTTAATGTGGATGGGGCAGGGGGGAGAGCAGCAACCACCCCAAGTCTGGAGCTACCACATGAGGAAAGGAGCAGGTCATTCATGGGCCCACACACCCGAGAACACATATTGACCCACGAACATACAGTTACATATAAAAACACTGTTTACACATAGGCATGAACATAGTTGCATATGCAGATACACACAAGTTTACACACAAGTGCACAGGTATACAGGAAATCGAACACATGTAAATGTCCACTCACACTCACACACATGCTCAGACCAAACACACACTTGCTTAAAGACACAGCTGTATATAGAAATGTGTTCCTTTGAATACATGGGTACATGCTTGTATGAACACATTCTCATGAATGCATATATAGATGCATGCTTACAGAACTTCCAAGGGAGTGTTCTGACCGTCAGGCCCTGCTCAACACAAGAACTAGCAGGTACCGTTGGCCCAGGCTCTCCAGACCAAGTCCCAAGCCAGGGATTCCAGAACCCTAGTCCTTGGGGGAGAAACCTGGGCCATTCCCCTCAGCAGCAACCAGGTGCTGTGTCCTCTCACAACACAGCCAGACACTAGACCTTGCCTGTGTGACAGCCAGCTCTATAGTGGGCAAGGGAACAATCCTGAGAAGAACCTATAGGAATATCATCACACAAAAGACTAAGGAACCCAGGACCCTCTCACCCTGTGGAAGGATACAAGCGTCATGCAAAAGTCCCCAACAAAATAGAAAAGCTCCATTGGACAGGTCATGAAAGATTATATTCTGGGACTGAGAGACATCACCCAAGAAATCGAGACTGGCTGGCCAACACATCAAGAGAGATGCCAGCTAAGATTTAATAGCATCTTGCCAGCCACATGGAACCAACTAGAGAATAGGAACACTGGCTGGATGTTGCTTTTGGAAAAGCCCAAGGAACCAACCCACACTTGAAGCTCAGTGTTCGTAGGCACAGGCACCATTATGAAGTGCAGGGACAGCATGGCCTTTCACCACAGTGAAAGGTTTCAGAAAATATCAGAAGAGAAGTCACCCTCTAATGACTACAACTTCCAATCACAGCTTGTCCATGTTACCAGCTGCCAAAACCACATGCAAAACCACAGTGACCCCCACAGAGGCAGGCACACCACTGCCTGGCACCACAGCCATGTGGGTATCCCCAACATAGTTAACACGAGGTGTGTCCTGGGTTGGGTGCATTGTCCTGGGTCAGGCTGGGAGTGGAGACAAGGAAATTGCCAGGGGCCCCTGAAATATGCTACAGAGCCCACTGTCGGGTGCAGGAGCCTGGCCAGATGAACCCTCCAGTGGCCTGCGGAGGAGAACTGGGTACTTCCAGGCAAGGCCCATGTCTGATTTGGTCCACAGTGAAGATACACATCCTATGGTGAGGGGAAATGGGGGGCTTTGGTTTGGGGTGAGTGGCATTCTGCGCTGGGAAGCTAGAGATGGGACGGAACAGTGCCTGCCTCATACTCTCATGGAGACTCCCAAAGCCATTGGCAGTATCACACATGACTGCTCAAACCTGAGGAAGAAGACATCACATTCAGGCCAGAACCAGAGACCTCTATGACCCAGGAAAGGGATATTGCCTGCGGCTCAAAATCTAGAAGCAATAAAGGAAAGACAAAGTTGACACATGAAAAATGTGTGCCACTGAGTGGCCAATCACTGTGATTCAAGATCTAGCAAGACAAGCTTCCCAGCTGACAGAGGCTATCTAGACGTAACTGAGAAACACCTAAGTTGAAGGACAGCTAATTGTGGTCCTTGCTCCCTGTGAGCATCGGGAACATCCCATCACAAGAGGAAAACACAAATGTACCCCAGCAGAAGGCCAAAGGCTGCACCAGTCACCATCTTTACCCCATAGTCCCAGCCATGCTGGCCTGCATCTGCCTTCCCAGCAGCCTCATGGCGGGCGGCATCAGCACTGCTTCTAAAGTCCACACGGCCCCATGTCTGGCCCAACAGTGAATGGTGATGCATGGGGTACTCTATTCTCATGGCAACTGGCTCCAGGCTCTGGATAGCCCTTCCAGAACAGGGTCTGCCTCAGTTGCAATATCCAACCCTGGCCCTGTTTCAGGGCTCACAGCTGCCAGATAAACAGTCCTTCAGTCCCTCAAAGCATGTGGGTTCACACACCACACAGTACCCTGAAGCCACAGTTGGCTCCTCAGAGAGTAGGGTCACACAGGACAGTTCCCAAGTCCTTCACAGAGTATGGGATCATCATAAAAGACAGTCTCCCAAGTGTCTCACAGTATGTGGGTCACACAGGACAGTCCTCAAGCCCTTCATAGAATGTGGCTGGACTCTGGCATTTGGGAATTCCATTCCTCAAACTTTCCACATGTTACTCTATGCTGGGACAGGGCACATGGGAGAGATGTCTCAGGCCTGGTCTGCAGAGAGGGAGACCCGAGCTGTGTATCAAGGTAGTTGTGGTGCCCACTAGGACTGCCATGGTGATCCTGCCAGAAATGATGCATGAAAGTCTCCTGGGCTGATGTAGGGTCCACCCTGATGACTGGGAGAGAGTTTGGGCTAGGACACCTGCAGGACTCATGAGTCAGTAATAACACACACAGGAATCACCCAGGCCTAAGCAATGCCCCCCCACCCACCACCCCTCAGTGCCATTGTACCCATGCCATCCTGTCTTCCTTCTGGGCCCAGTTTGAAAGTTCTCCATACAAATTCCTTTCTGACTATCAGCCCCAGGCCCCTTATGTTCTTCCTGCCCTTCAACACACAGCCCAGAGTCCTGGCAGGCATGGATGCAGGGGAATTGCCCTCTCCGATACCCCAGTACCAAGGTGGTGGGGACCAGGGATGACTACTCTACCCAGCCCTCCTTCACCTCTTCCACTTGTAGTGATGACATTCAGTGATGTTCCTGGGTGCCTACATACCATCCAGAAGAGGGTCCCGGTGGCCAGAGCAGCATACTGTTCAATAGTGGACAGGACACTGAAGATGAGGCAGACCAGAACGATGAGGAAGCTGTGAAACAGGCGGCATATGGTCAGTGCCTGGTCCAGCTGCCCTGCTGCCTCCCTCCTTCCCAACACCCCACACGCAAGATCTTTAGTGCCGGCAACCCCAAGTATGCCTCAGCTAGGGCACTCAGACGTGGGGTCCCTAGGATGGAAACCATTTACCATCATGAGTGATGGACCCCAAACTGGTATCTCAATGTACATAGACCACGAAAATGCCACACTATGTGGCCACCCCATCCCCATCCCAAGATCATCTGTCACCTGACTGCTCTGGTCCAGCAGCCAGTCCACAGGAATGTCACACAGGTCAGGGTCTCCTAGGAGACTCAATAGTCCAGTCTCAGAATGTCCAAGAGCCTTGGTGTACAATTGAAGCCCAAAAAGCCATCTTTACAAACTGGGGGCCTCCATGCCCAGGAGTGCAGGAGGGTATAGCCCCTCAGCTAATGGGGAGACACCAAGAAAGAAGGGCCAAGCACAGCCAGGACCTGTACCCCGAGGGCACCCAGAAGGCACAGCTAGCACACAGAGGGCACAGTCGCCACCTGCTCTGATTCCAAGGGCACTGAAATGATAAGTCTCCCTTCCACTGAGCTCTCCATCCCTGGGTATCACCACCCAAGGTGGCCTTCAAAGTTGCCCCCATTTGAGGGATAGGGTAGAAGATAGGAGGTACTTGGGAGGGTGGCACTTCAAAGACTCTGCATGCCCTTATGGCAGGTTCTTGGGGATCAGAATGGAAGTGGGGGAGCTGGCACACTGTCCCAGGGCCATAAGAGGGGCAGACAAAGAGGCCATCTAGAAAGACATCAGGGCCCTAGCACAGACCCCTGCTCACATCAAGAAACTCACACACCTTCCACCAATCCCATATCTGGTTTCCCCAATTTATAAGGCCCAGACCACCAGCCTCAACCTCCCAGAGGCCATGCAGTGGCAGTGGCCTGACTCAGGCACAGAGTTTCCTGGGGGAGGCACAACTCGGGTCTCCCATACCTCCCAAGACTGATTCCATCCATTCCTGGCCTTTGCAGCCACCGCTAGAGGCCTGGAGGACTGACAGAGCTAAAAGCCCCATCACTCCCCATTGCCCCCTTCTGCTACCTGCCCTGCCAGGTCAAAGCCTGCAGTCACAGCTTACCATGCCTCCCCCATGACAGACACTTCATTTGTCATGGCCACTTGCTCCCCCATGCAAAGCACATCCCAGCCTCCTCCTTACCCCAGCCCAGGTGCCCACTCCACCTTCAGCTCCCCCACATCATCATCCCTAGTGTGTTACAGCAGTGGACCCAGTCCTGGCTCCCTGTCCCTCCTTCCTGGTATTGAGGACCTCCTGTCACTGCCCTGCCTGGAGACAGAGACTCAGGCTCCTACAAAGTGGTCCCATCTCATATGCAAAGAGGTGTCTCCAGTGCCTACTCAGTCCCCCATGCCACCTCAGTCACAACACTTATGGCCAAGTATCTCTACCAACTCCTAGTGCCTGCAGTCACCCCCAGCTAGTGAGCATCTCTGGAACAGGTGCCTAGTAGAGAGCCTGGTGTACAGAGATCTCAGTTCCCCAACACATACACACCTCCATTTAATCCCTAGCTTCTGCCCCTCTCACCACACCCATGGGAACCTCATGTCACGGCAGGCAATAGCCCCAGGTGGCACTGATCCCTGGCCACCATCCACACCAGGATGCTCACCTGGAGCATCTGATTTGGCCCCAGAAGAACCCCTGGGTAGGCTTCAGCCCTCGTCACTCCCCAGGTTGAGGCCTTCTCTCCCGCCATGCTTTCCTCACAGGCCTAGAGCTCTGGCTGTAGCCAGCCTCTAACCTTGGCACCCAATGCTGCTACCAGTGATTGTCTCCTCACATCCACTCTCCACATTGCCTCAGCCCTGAGGACCCTCTCAGAGCAACATGACAGCACACCCAGGTCCTCCTGGACCCCCTAGTGGTGTTTCCCCTGGCCAGTGGTAACCATGCTGATTGTCATGTTGTACGGCATTGGTCCATGGAAGCCCCTGTGTGGTGGACCAGCCACATGGGTCATCGAGAAGCCTTGGCTCTTGTGTGGACACAGCAAACACTGGGTGAGGTAAGCACCTCTCCGCCACCCACCCACAGGTTAGGCCTCCATCCAGGCCTGCTGGAGAGGTCTGGTTCTCAGTCATGGATCCCTATCTGCTTTCTGAGGCCCTTAAGGCCTTTTGGGACACAGTTCCTCTCTGGCTAGGCTCTGCTCTCTCCTCAGGCTGACTCTTCACACAGTGGGACCTTACTAATCCTGGGTGTGTACTGTTTTGACTTGCAGCAGGCAGGGAAGTAGGGTTGGGTCCATCCCTGGGTAATAGAAAGTAGAACAGACGCCCCATCCCAGACCATTGGTTACACATGGAGCCAGAGAAGGACCAGCATGAAGAGATGCAGCCCCTTCTGGCTGCCCCTCAACAATGAAATAGCCAAGTGTCCCTCATTTCCCATTGGCATGGTAGGAGCTTAGAGACACCCTCTCATGGAGCTACGGGTTATAGCACAATGCACACCCCTCAGGGGCTCAACACCTAGAAGTGAGGTGGTGACTATCCCAAGGTCTTTGAGAAGCCTCCAAACACCTGGTGTCGCCACACATGATGAAAACCTCCTGCTACCCAGGGAGCACCTTAAGGTCCAAGGAATCCTTTCAGGGCACTATGCGGCCAGGTCCACTCACTTATCACCTGGCCAGGGCTTGACAGAGAGTAACACCGGTCCCATAGGAATCTGACAGGTCACAGTGTTACTGTGCTGGAATCCAGCTGCTATTTCAGAGGGGACACTGAGGTTCCAGGGGTTCCTTAGGTCACTCAGGCTGAATCATGAGGTGACAATGATATATCTCCTAATGGGATTTCGATTCTTTCACTGTCAGGGTGACAACTTAGCCTTTCAAGCCCTGTAAGGTAGCCTTGGCTCCAAAATGGAATACAATAGCTACACAACCCGAGGATCAGAGAGCTTATGTGTAGCAAGGGACACACAAGAAGTCTTGTGGACTTCCCATAGGCCACAAGAGGAGGAATGGCTGCTACAGGCCACTCTGTCCACATCTGCAGGAGGCTCAGGGCCTCAGGAGGGCAGCAGCTGCAGCCTGTGGGTAGAAATTCCAATAGCCTGGAAGGAGGTATCCAAACAAGGCTGTGTGGAAGGCCCCCTACTCTCTGACTGCCCCCACTGGCAGCAGGGAAGGCCTTGGACACACAGACCAATCCTGGGGTAGAGGTGCAGAACAGCTAAGTTCTCAGTGCAGACAGAAAACCACCTAGTGACCAGGAGGGTAGCAGGAGCTAGGCAACGCACTCACCACAGCTAGCCCCTGCTGACCTGCCCAGGAACCTTGAGGTTGGGGACAATGGTGGCAATCTGCCCCCACGTGCTGGCTGCCTTTTAGCTTCAAGTATTCCGAAAACTAAACAGTTCTTCAAATATTTAAACACACTGTGCTGCCCGAGAAAGGGTTATACAGCATAGTTTATTCTTTATCTACTCCCGATAAAATGAGTATTATCTTATTTGCTACTTTATCTGTTCCTGGCCTGGGTGGGGCTGGGAGCTTCAGAGAGGCCGCACCAAGGGTCTCTGCCTTTGGGGAGCTCAAAGGCCAGCTGCCCACCCCCTTCCTGCCTCTATAGAGCAATCACCATCGCTTCACCCTACCTGCATACCCTAGGTCAGGCCACCGTAAGATGCCCTCTCTACTTCCCCCATGAGAAGCAAGGCAAACTAAGGCCCAGGAAAATGCCTGTGTCCCTAGACACAAACTAGCATGTTCTGAAGAGAGTTCACTGTGCAGGGTATGAAACAGGAGGTTCTCAGGAACAATAGCCTGCTTTCTCCACTCTCTCTAAATCAAACTCATTGGCCGTGACCGCCACCCAGCCCTGAGGGACGTCCAATGCCTTATCGGACATCACTTCAATATCTCTGTGCCCAGGTGCCCTGGGAACACAGAACGTGGCATCGAGCCAGCACCACGTGGCTGCTCCAGAAGGAGGCATAGGGGTACAGGGAACAGTGATGGGGACATGCGTAGGCCAGCTATGGCAAATTGGGACTATGGCTCGGAGATTGCCTTCATACATACCAGGCCCCTGACTAGTAGCTGATCCAGGAGAGGCCAGGGCTGGGCCTAGAACCCTGGCCACCAGACCCACTCAGACATAGGTCTGATATTGCTATTGTCCCCAGCCCAGAGCACCTCATCATCCCATTGAGAAGGATTATGCTCTATACATGCAAATGGCACAGGGTCTGTTCCAGAGAAATTCACCTTCAGCCTAACCACCATCAAATTCCCAGGACCTAAAATGTAACACTGAAACATCTCAGGAGACGTTGAGCTATTACATCTGCATACATGATAATAGTGTGAAGTGCCCTGAAGTATTGTTATTTGCGGGTGTGTGTGTGTGTGTGTGTGTGTGTGTGTGTGTGTGTGTGTGTAAATGTCATACACAAAAGATCACTAGGCATGGGTGGACCTTGAGGACACTTGCTGAGATAAGCCAGGAATGAGAGGACACACACTTCAGGATGCTTCTCTTCAGAGGCCCCCAGAGTTACCAGGTCTGCAGAGACAGAAGGCTGGGAACAGTTTCAGTCTAAAAAGATAGAAAGTTCTGGAGGTGAGTGAGCTTCACACTTCTGACATAAGCACACAGACATGGTCAGCACCTGCGTTTCACCATGGCTAAAGTAGATTTAAGAAAGATCTTAAAGGGGCTGCAGAGATGGCTCCAAGGCTAAAAGCACTTGCTGCTCTTCCAGAGGACCAGAGTTTCAGTTCCCAACACCCATGTTGGGTGACTCACAACTGCCTTTAACTCCCGCTTCGGGGGATTAGATATCCTTGTCTGGCCTCTATGGGTGCACCCATGCATGCATGCACACATGTACATACAAATTAAAAGAAAGAAAACCAAGCAAATGGCTTTGACAGTGGACCGTGAGCTGGCCAAACACACAGGCCATGGGCTGTAATTGAAGCTATCAACATTTAAAGGCCCCATGGGGACAGCTCCCCACAGACCAATAAATGTTCAATGGGCTTCTTGGGCTCAAGTAAAAACCTAAGGTACCATGAGCCTTCGTATGAATAACAACACCTCAGAGACTAAATTCTGATGTGTGAGCCTCAAAGTCATGTCTAGGGGAGTATGCTTTTGTTCCCCAGTGAATTACTTGGAAAGATTCCACTCTACCCCTCACATATGCTGCCTGGGTAAAGCCTGGGTCAGGCCACCTCCTGAAGGAACACATCTCAATTCATGCTGAAAGGCCCAATATGTGCCAGAGGCTGGGCATAATTTCCTTTATCTAAGCCCTGAGTAGGAGTCCCAGAGTGAGGAGTCATGGATAAGTGATGGCTGGTCTCAGGCTTAGGCTATCTATGCACCTTCAGAAGTTCCTGGATTAGGGATAACAAGAGACAGTCACCTGTGGGGAGACTGAGTCCAACACCATATAGGACACATACAGGGCCACATGGACAGTAAGCTCAGCCTGGTTACTCAGGCCACAATGCTCAGAATGGGAGAGCCACCTCATTCTATGTGCTATTCTGGGTTACCCCACCCCTTTTCTCTCAGATCCCTCAGATCCCTTCGGGCACCTTCTGGGAAGACAGTTGACCTTGGCTTGGGGTGTGCCAGACATCCCATGATGGTGGCCTCCCTCTTACATCCTCAGTGGCAAGAGCTTTTTCTACATGAGGTCACACCACAACCTTGGGGGGGGGGATCTTTAGGATCATCATCTAACCTACATCAAGACACCCATCTACAGTGATTTGCAGAAGGTCATGAAATCTTGATCACCATCAAAATCAGTTGGGCCAAAGAGTATGCTGGTGCCACAGGCTTACAGGTGTTCAACCTTTTGACATTATGGCATGAAACTGTCATCTACAAAGTCTACACAGGAGAACTGTGGGGTTGATGAGCAAAAGAAATCTTATAAGGTTTTAAATAAGTTTATCATTTTGTGTGGGACCACATTCATACCTGTGTTGGTCCACACAATGTCTGCAAGCTGTGGATGGGAGATGCTATAAAGCTGAGGGAGCCCCAGAGACCAGCTGAGCAGCCCCCACACTTCAGCCCTCTATAAGGTCAGACCCTACCTGCCTCACTGAGGGCCCTGGTCTCAGTCTGGTGCAAAGGCCTATGGACAGGGCTCCCAGGCCTGAGATTCTTCTGGGCCAATCACTGCCTATTCCCTGAGATCACACTAGCTCTAGACCTTTCTATGCCTGGCTCAGGACATAGCTCATTTCATTGAAAGGTTCTGGTAGGAAATACCATCTGTGCTGACCGTGACCTTACCAGCTGGGAGGTAAGATTTCCAACCCATTGTCTCAGGAGCCCCTAAGTGTGCTGATCTGGCAAATGTAGATCCTTCAGGGTATTAACCCGATCCGAGCACTGAGGTGTGCCTTGCCTCCCCAGCACCAGCTGACATTCTCCCTGGGATCTGGTCCAGAAACCCCAGAAGACTAGAACATCCACCTGACTCTGCAGAGCCCCAAAGCCCTCTGCCTATGCCTTCCTCCAAGGCCATGGGGTAGGCACCCCCAGCATACCTCAGTGCACCCTGTGCCCCAACTAGCATCCTCAGGCATCTTGGAGTCCTGAAAAATGAATGGCCCTCCTTCCCAGGTATCTGTGTTTGGCTCCCTTCAGCCCAATGTTCACTGGAAACCCTCCTTTACCAGTAGAGAAGCCCTTAGTGCCTAGCATGGGCCCATTGGCTGGCACTCCTTCAGAAAGTCCAGCACCAGGTCAAGGACAGTATGTGTGTGGAGTTTGCTGACTGACTGGGCAACTGTTAAGCTGAGAGGAAGTCTCAGGCCCTCTTCCATGGGAGCCCAGTCATCTGCCTGCTCTGCCTTTCCAGCTCAGCCAAGCCCTTTACAGTCTCTGATTTGGGTCAGTGCAAGACACAGGGCTGAGCCTACACCTGCTGCTGGCCAAGCTGGCAGCACAGGTCATGAGCAGAGTGTCCTTTGGTGGCTGTCTCTGGTTGGCAGGTGTAAGGATGACAGCAGAACAGTGTCATACACATGGCTAAGCACGGAGCCTGATTGTTCAGGTGTCCCACATTTGCCCCTCTGAGGGCTGTAGAAGTAGAGACCACCAGGCTACCTATGAGAGTCAACAGAACTTCATAGCCACCCTCCATTCAGCTATGCTAACTAGCAACAAGAACACATGGTTTCCATTTTGGAGTCCCTACCCAGGACCCAGTGTCCTCCCAGCACCCAGAACAACACCCGACATTGGACCTCTCCTCCCGGTAGTACCACCATGTGGGACTCACAGAAGCTTGACCGTCCCAAGCCGCATGGCAAGAAAGGCAGCATCGCCAAGCCTAGGTCCTACCTTGATAACACGTGTCCACACTTGCCTCTTCATTTACCCCAGCACTCAGAATCCTAAACTTACTTCAGCAGAGTCCCCCAAGAATAGTCAAGAGTGTCACCCTGCTGTCACCAACAAGCCTCTCAGGGAGCATCTTGGTCCTTCTTTCCTGGGTTACCATGCTGATAGGTGAAGACCATCCTTGGCGAAAGGTTAACCAATCATATGCACTATCATTTGAAACCGTGTTTGGAGGCTGTGGAGATCAGTAAAGTACTTGGCTCACAGCATGATGACCTTAGTCTGACCCTCAGAACCCAAGTTAAAAAAGCTGGGCATGGTGTGACATGTGCCTGTAATCCCAGCATTGGGGAGGCAGAGATAGGCAGGTCCCTGGGGATTAGCTAGTTTAGCCTAATCGGCAAATCTTGGGCCAACAAAAAGCCTGTCTCAAAAATCAAGATTGAAAACTGAAGAGGGACTATTGAGGTACACACACACACACACACACACACACACACACACACATGCATGCAAACCTTTTGGAGCACTAGAGGGAGAGGATGGGGGTTGGGGGAGGTGTGCTCAGATAATATGATCATAGCAGGGAGGCTGGAACACTGGCCAAGGCTGGAGGGAGCCCTGCAGCCCCTCTGGGCTAGTGTCTGTATCTGAGGCTTGGGGAACCTGTGGTGGGCAGTGCATTGACCTCTATCTCAGAGCAAGTCTGGTGGAGAGTGTATATCTGAAGATCTGCAGCCTGGTGGGATCCACTACTTGATCAGACATACATGACTCCTATGGGGAAGATAAACCACAACATCTGCCCTGGAGCAGCTGGCTCTCAGACTGGCAAGAGCCCCTGGGGCTACTGCAGCTGGATGTCATTGTGTGAAGCCAAGACTCAAGAATTCAGTTGGCAAACAGTGCACAACAGATCCGGGTTCTCTGAGGAGCGAGTGTGCAGGCCACAGTGGCCTCCACAGGATACGAACCCAGGGCCTCAGATACAGGAAGGTGAAAATGGGCCAATCAGGAACCCATGTTTTCCTGTCAACTCAGTAGGTGCCTAAAGGTGGTCTGTCCTTTATTTGAAGGATTGAAAAGGGAAGATCAGAGAGGGTTTGTACCCTTCCCAAAGTCCCACAGCACTCAGCATTCAGTGAGAACAGGGCACATAGCATAGGCCTCCACCCACCCATCTCAAAGCCTCCAGGGAAGCCACACCCCCAAGGGGAAGCCAGGAACCAGGGATGGGGAAGGCAAAGGCAGCCAGTAGGCCTGGTGGAAGGCAGTGTTCTATCCTATGGCTCCAGAGCCCAGAGCTCAGGAGAGAACCAGTGGCCTGTGAGTATGGAGGCATGCCACTCTTCTAGGGACCTGAGGAGGCCAGAGCCAGCCAGTACTAGAGTGTCCTGTCCCTGGGCCAACGTCCACGCCCAGCTTTGCTCCCCTAGGCCCCATGATAAGATGCTTTACAGACTATATTTAGAATGGGTGGTAGGGACAGGCTTGCATGGCACATGCTTGTCAAGACACTCATGGTTCTCCATCATGAAGTGGGGTCACATGCACCTGTACACATGCTCCCCCTTCAGACACGGTCTGTGTTTTGTAGAGATGTCTCTACACAGGACTGCTCTGGCCCAGCAGGCTCATCCAGATCAGGCCTCCCTGGAGGAAAGTGGGCACTGCCTACTCAGGAGTAACAGGTAGTTCACTGGGTTGATGCATCCCCACAACCAGGTACCCGCATATGTCTACATTCTCGTAGTTCAGCCCTATTGGGAAAATTCCCTCATTACATCAAGCTCAAGTCTTTCTTGCTATCTTCTGGGCCCCATTCCAGAGGTTTTAAGGAATCCCTATCCACCAAGCTATTGTGTAATTTCTGAGCCTCAGTTTCCCCACAGGGGAGAGGAAACACATCAAGGCTGCTCAGCAACTGTCTGTGCTCAGTAAAGGGGGACTGTCATCAGATCAACCCCCCCTTGTTCCAAGGTACCCAATCCCAGCCACACCATGAATAGTCTAGTAGTCGCATTAACAGCCCTGGGCTCTGGGACCACAGAGTCTCTCTCTACAAGATGTCACCAAGGACTTGTGCAACATCTCTGGCAGAAGCTTGTTCAGGTCCCACTGTCTTATCTGGTACAAGCCTCCAATAAGGTGACCTGAGAGGGAGAGCTGAGTTTTGCATATGAAGGTGATCAAAGGCCAGAAAAATGACGAGGTGGCCAGGGGTGATCTACCTCTCCCTTCAGGAACAGGCAGCCACAGTTGTCTCTGTAGGGCTTGGGCACTGTCACCTTTTGATCAGCTGGAGGAGTGCAGTGTGGGGTGGCCAAGGTGGTGTGGGGTGGTCCCTAACATCCCCTCTACATGGAAGGATCACAGACCTGGAACAGGCAATGTTTCCAAGTAGGCAGGGCAGGCCCCTGCCCCTGCCCCCCTGTAAGGCACAGTGGTGGAGGGCTTCCCAGGAATGGAGACTGATGAAGAGGACATGGTCTAGTGTGGATCACTGGACTCCGTTAGGACAGGTTGGGTGAGTGGATCTCCTAACCTGCACCCTCAAAGCAGATCTGCTTCCTGCTGGAACCCCCACACTCCAGAAGGACTTCATTGGTCACAGGACCTGGAATTTTACCTATGCAGGAGTTCACTCAGATATGCTGACTGTCACTCAGATATGCTGACAGCAGAGGGCACCAGTGAGAGAAAACAGGGTCACCAAACAGTAGCAGCCTGCCATGGGACACTCAGAGGAGGGACAGCCACAAGAACCCAAATCAGGCCCAGGGAGCAATTGAGCTACAGACCACCCAGTTCCCCAGAGCTACTTTGTAAAGTCTCAGGGGGACATCTTAGTAGTAGTAGTGGCCCCACAGAAGCCACTAGACAGCAGACAGTGTGCTTAGTGTGACTGCATGGAGGCCAGGGTCTAGTCTTTGCTCTACCTAGAGAAACTGAGCCCTGAGGTTAGCTGGGGGAGAGAATCTACCGTAACTACTCTACTGCCAGCCTAGGCATAGCATCTGATTCTTGTCTCAAAACCTCAGCCTGGGTCGATGGTCCACTGTTGTAGATGGGATAGGCTCGAAGTAGAGCTCATCATAAGGTACACCTCACCCAACCAGCAGAATCCAGAAGACCAGTACTGAGGCTTCTGGGAAAAAGAAATAGTAACATGACCTCAAGACTGGACACAGGAGCCAAGTGGAGCTCTCAGCCATCCTCAGAATGCAGCTCTGCCAGCCCTACTGTCCTGTGACTTGATTCATGACAATGAGCTCAGACACCCCATTTATGCAAAATGTCAACATGAGGAGTGGACATTGAGATGCCTGTTTTATGGATGGCAACCCCTGCTGACCTGATCCTGCTGGTTCAAAGCCCAGGATTCCCCCAAAGCCCAACAGATGGCCTGGCAGGAGGCTCTGGCAGAAGGTCAGAGCCATGCATGCTCAGTGTCCACCCAGCTTTGGTGGAGCATTTGGCACTGAGGTGGGGAGTCACCTGGCAGGCCAGCTTCCTGCCAAGTGGGAAACTCAGGCTCAGGGAGGAGAGCTGGCAGAGCAGAGAATGGAATGAACAGCATCTTATCTCAGTGGCAGCTTCTGCCCCTCCTGGAAAAGGCCTCTGTGAGGACCAAGCACATGTACTGGACAACCTGTCATTTCTACTTGATAGACCCCAACCTTGATGTTGTGTGAGTGATCTTGGTGCCCTGGTTAGAGGTGTCCTGGAGTCATATACTGGGACCAGGAGGGAACATCCTGGGTCTCTGCAGCCATGTCTCATGGCTCATGAGACCTGATGGCCTCAAACCCACACAGCTCTGTGGCTTTCTCCTTGAGGGACCCTCCCTCTCACTAAGTCCACTCAGGATGGAGGTCCCAGGAGAGTCACAGGTCTCTTCCTGAGCTAGGGACCTCAGCTTCCTGAGACCCTGCCTCCATGCCAGCCACCTCCTGAAGCCCTACTCTGGTTGACCAAGTGTCTTGGACCAAGAAAAGCCTCTGATGACAAAACAAGGTGGTCACATTCACTTTGGTGCAGCCTCACCAAGCACACAGCCCCAGGCAGCATCTCATCAATGGGACTGTTCTTCTGGGGCCCAGGCAAGGCTTGAGCTCTTGGCAGGTGTCTGCACCATTGACCACAAGACAGAAAGCTTTGGGATGGGGTGGGACAGTGTCCCTGTCAGTCCCATGCTGTGGCCATGCAACATCCCACACGGACAGGGCTTCCCGGTGGAAGTACAAGAGAGGACAGTGAACAGGGCACAGGGGTGAGTGATATGAATATAGGGCTACAGGGATGGGTGACAGAGATGTGAGGGGTCAGGGTGGGGGACAGGAATGGGAGGGACAGGATATGGGTGATCACAAATGTCAAAGGAGATGTACCAGACAGACACACTTTCCCTGGCCACCCATCATGGAAACACCACCCATCTGCTGCTTCCCCCAAGTCCAACCCCAAACTGTACTCTGCATAGTCACGGATGCCCCTGGGAGCCAACCAGGCCACATCCACAGTCCTCCCCACCTGCCTGCCCCTCCACTCGCAGGCCAGGCCAGGTGAGAACTCTTGGTCAACTAGGGACTGTGGGGCTCCCTAGACATCATCCAGTGTCCTGTACCAGTCCCATCAGCCCTTGCTGCTGCCCTGTTCCAGCCCTTCTGCTCTCACCAGCCACCCAACCCAGCCACAGCTCCCCCACCAGGACCCTGGCAGTGTTGCTTCTAGGGCACTAAGAGCTCACTGAACTGAGGGAATAAGGTCCTTCCCACCCTTGACCTCAGCTCACTCCCAAAGGCTGAACATGGCAGCTGGTATGGTGGGCACTAAGGCAGAGGATGGAAACCTGGCAGATCCCTAAGGAGGAGGAACAGGATCAGCAGTGGGCATGCCTAGACCACATGCTAGAGATCAGTGGCCATACACATGGGTGTATGGACTCCAAATGATACCCTCAGACACAAGCTCCTAGGGACTGGAGAAAGGCCAAGGGCTGCCCAAGGCCTTTTGTGCCCCCAGCAGGTTAGATATATGCAGTACCCAGGGTCACTGCCTTGGGGCAGGACCATGAACTTTTATAGACCTGGGGCCCAGGTGACTGTGTAAGGATGGGCTGATTGCACTGTGTAGCATGACCCTGTAAGGACCCTGACCCAGCAGGCACATGGCAGACACTGAACCCTGGGGTTTTTCGTCATCACACTGGGGTAAGACCCAGAGAAGATTCTGGAGGCTCCTCTCAGGAAACCACCCTGCTTCCTCCTCTTCTGGCTGGCCAGGACACACTTCACTTCCTGAGCCTCTTCCTCGGCTACCACGCTCTGCTCTGACCTGTGCCCTCCCCAGGGAAACCCAAGTATCCTTCAGGGGCCTCAGCTCTCTCCCTGCACTGAGCTGAGGGTGAGTCCAGGCATGCCACACACCAGGGCCCACTCCCTGACCCTGGGGCTCGTGGGCTAATAAAGGGCCACCCTTAGACACCAAGCCTTCACAGTGAGGGGTGGCTGGTGGATCTGGCACGGGGGAGTGACTGGTCTCCTAGAGCAGGAATGGGCCAGTGACTTATCGATAGCCATCACAGGCAGAGCTCCTTCAGGCTGAGCGTTCTCATCCTACATGGGAGCTCTTGGCCACTGGGCCCCATGGCCAGTGGACCAAATGATACTTACCCAGCACCCAGACTTCCTAGGCCACTGAGTGCCCAGGACTTAGCTAGAGAGGGCCCTGCCTACATAGAGGCTGCCCACAGGGGATGGCTGGGCTTGACCAAGCTATTCTCGCTCTGGGAAGGTTTTGGAGACAGGTGTTGATTTGAATCATGTTTTCACTTCACAATGCCTTCTGGTAGTGCTGTGGCTTTAGAAGGAAAGGCACAGGCCTAACCCTACCTGCCAGACCTGGTCCCACCCATTCTCAAGGGCCCATGAGAAACTCAAGCCTTGGTGCACCCTAGCTGTCCCCACCCAGAAAGCACCCACTGTATGCACAATGCAGACTCTAGAGGTGTAGCAACAGACAACACAGACATAGGAAACTAGGAGGGAAGGAAACCTAACAAATAACAGGATAGGAAAAACTCAAGGTGAGGTCACAGTGACCAGTGGGTCAGGGAGGGCAAGGTCACCATGAATAGTAGGCCAGGGAGAACAGGGGAGGTCCTGTGAGTGGTGGGCCTGCTGGCCTCACTGGGTAGTGATATTGAAGCTGTGTCAGAACTGGAGACAGGTACTCTAATTAATTGCATGTGCAAAGGCCTTGAGCATGGCTCAGCATGAACAAAGCCTAGAGACCAGGGTAGCAAGAACAGTGGTGGGTGAGGACAGCCTCTCATAACAGGGTCAGAGGACACCAGTCAGAAGGCAGGAGATTCTCACAGGAAGCACCAAGGAGCCTGCCAGGCTCTGAAGAGGACTGGCATTCAATGGACTACCTAACCTGCATCCCAGAGAACTGCAGATGGGAAGGAGGGTGGGACAGCCTAGTAGCATCCTATCTCCATAGACACCAACCATAAAGAACAGAGAAAACCCATCAGCCACAGTGTGGGGTGTTGAGATGCATCAGAGAGCACACTGCAGTGGTTGTCTTTTGGAACCCTCAAAGCCTGCCCCATGCCACCTTCCTCAGGACCCTCCAGGAACCTGCCTATACTGGCCACCTTAGGCTCAGCCAGTGGCTGCCAAGCTCCCTTCCTTCAGGGACTCTCCCCCCAACCCCCGCCCTATCTCTAGAAGACCCAGAGCCAGCAGCTGATAGTACAAGGGTAGGACATGGGGCTAAAGAAAAAGAAAGGGACCTGTCAAAATGGTGAGGCAGAAATGCCAACACCTCCACCATGTGGGAACTCTTCATGTCACCCCCTTGTATATGAGTGCCTGGTGTCTGGAATAGCTAGGCACATCCTCTGCACAGGACCTGGCCTCCCTTAGGCTGAGGACTGAGTATCCTCCTCAGGTCACTGACCCAGTCCTCAGGGACCCAGCCTTCTTTGCTGCAGACCAGTTTGGGCCAGAGGACAGTATTTGCCAGGCTATGAATCCTAAGCAGCAGAGACCCTGATCCTAAACACGGAACAGAGGAAAGGCTGTAACTGGGATAGGGACTCTGGGCTCTCATCAATCCCATTCTCCAAGCCAAGTTAGTGAACAGACAGTGTCAAAATTAAAACACTGGAGGCTGAGAATATGGCTCAGGGTATAAAGCATTTGTTGCATGAGAATAAGGACTTAAATTCAAACCCTGAGCACCCATGTGAAAATCCAGGTATGGTCGTGTGTGCCTGTAATCCTAGCACTGGGGGGACATGGACAGGTGGGATTCAGGAGCTCCCTGGCCAGCTAATCAAGCTGAATGGGCGAGTTCCGGGTTTATGAGAAACCCTGTCTCAAAAAAAAATAAGGTAGCAAATGATAGAAGACATTGATGTCAACCTCTGGCCTCCACACATACATGTGTGTAAAGGAACATGTATACACACATACACCACAAACAAAATACTCTGTGGTTACTCTGTCCTCCAAGCTATGCTTCCCATAGTACAAGGGCAGTCTCTCCCCAGGAACCCCCAAGTCCCCAGTTAGAAGCTTCCCAGACTGCTGCTTAAACCCCTCTGGGGACCTGGCTCACAGTCACTGATGCTGTGTGCCTTCCTCCAGGACCCACTCCCCGCTGCAGCTCTGCCTTCATGGTTCATGATTGTGACTGGCTTCCAGGCATATCCTGGGGTATACACTGAACAATCAACCTTCCTCAGCCCTTCTCAAGCCCCTTGGGAAATGAGGAAAATGGTCTTTCTCCTTAAAAAAAAAACCCTGCCCACCTCTCTTGTACATCAGTCTCTATATTGGAAGCCAGGAGGGCCAGGGCCATCCTCTAGGGTCCTCAAGGCTCTCTTGAAATGACTCAAGTCACACTTAACTCTGTAGAGTCCACTTGCTAGCCTCCCCAGCCATCTTCTTCCTCTGCCTAACACACAGGATGCTTATCCCAGGACCCACTGCCATTCTTGTGTGAGACGCTCAGCCCCAAGCTGCTTCAGATTCCCAGAGTAGTCTTTAAGAATGCCCTGCAGAGCCCAGGATCCCAAATGGGTGCCTTTAAGGCTTCACCTTGTAACAGTGTGTTACCACCTCACAGATGCACACCTACACAGTCATATTCTGTAACACTGTCCAAACACTGCAGATAAACATTATACACAAAGTTACACTGTGCAACTTTACCTTCTAAGGCACCTATTAGAAAAACCTAATTGCCCCATAGAGAACATGCACATCCAAAGGTACTAGGCCACGACGAAAAAAGAACATGGCAGATCTCAATAAAGCAATATAAGCCGTCTATTAACCAAGAAAAACAGATACCAAAGCAAAGGCAATGTCTCCTTGACAGGTGGTGCTGGGCAAACTGGACTCTACATGCAAAAGAAGAAGGCTGGACTCATATACCTCATGCAATAACCAAAGACCTCCATGTAAGGCCTAAAACCACCAAACCCTCAGAAAGAAGCCTAGGACAAAAGCTTCATGATATTGGATTTAGCAATGATTTCTTTTATAGGACACCAAAGGCTCGGGCCACTAAAGAAAAAATAGACTATCAAGCTTCATGAAAATGTCAATGTCATGTCGCAAAAGGTCATATCAACAAAATGGGAGATTTTCAGATCATCTATCTGATAAGGGCTTAGTGTCAGGGATAAACAGACTACCATTCAATCTCAAAAAAAGAAAACCCAGCTGATTTTAAACATGGCCAAAACTGACTTCCTCCAAAGGTGACTGGTACACAGATAGTCGGCAAGCACATGCTTGGCGTCTGAGTTTTGTTTCCCGTCACTGTGATAAAATACTCTGACAAAAGCAACGTAAGTGGGGAGGGCTGGAGATGTCAACACGTAGACCATGTAGTGTAGAACGGGAGTTGTCCTCACCAAGAACAGGAACCCATCCATATGCTACAGCACAGAGGAGCCTTGAAAATAACTGTGTTAGGTGAACCGAGCCAGTTACACAAAGACACACTATGTGACGCTGCTGGGACAAGGACCCTAGTGTCAGATCTACAGAGGTAGAGAGCAGGATGGGATCCTGGGAGCTGGGGAGAGGTAGGGGAGTCAGCTTTACATGGGGTCAGGGTTTCAGTTTGGAAGATGGAAAGTTCTAGAGATGGATATTGGGGTAGCTTGCAGTGTGTTGAATGTGTGTCACAACACCCAGCTCAGAGCTTACAATGGGGAGGTTATGAAATGCCCTCCACGACTTCATGTGTTTGAACACTCAATCCCCAGCAAGTGGTGCTGTTTGGGAAGGTTTTGGAACCTTTAGGGAGTGAAGACTCAATGAAGGAAGTGAGCCACTGGGGGCGGGGCTTGAGATTTTTAGCCTGGTCTAACATCCTGTCTTGTCTGCAGGTCCACCAAGATGTGAACAAGCAGCCTCAGGCTCCCACTGCCACAGCCTCAAGCCCTCCTGCAGCCACACCTTCCCTATCATGACAGATTGTATCCCCTCAAACAACAAGCCGCCACAAACCCTTCCTCCTCTGTGGTACTACTCCTCAGGTATTTGCTCATAGCTACAAGGAAATAGCCAGTACAGGTAAAGGTAGTAAATGTTGAGCAGGTTTTACCACAACAAAACCTAATAAGAGGGGGCTGAAGAGATGGCTCAGCAGTTATGAGAACTGGTTGCTGTCTCAGTGGACCAAGGTTTGGATCCCAGCACCCACAGTAACTCCAGTTCCAGGGAATGGGACACCCTCTTCTGACCTCCTCTGCCATGAGGCATGCACATCATGCATGTGGGACACACACACACACACACACACACACACACACACACACACACACGTGGGTGCGCTCAACTGTGTGTGACAACTACAGAAAGGGTAAACTGCAACAAGGGAACCTGGAGTGGCCAGGGCTGGGAAGGGCAGGTGAAATACAGTTCTGAGCATCTTCACCATGGGTGTCTGTCTCACTTCCTTTCCTCATATCCCTAAATCAGCAAGTCCTGAACCCACTCGGGATGGGACACCAGAATGAACCACCAGTCCCACACCAATGCAACTTGTGACAAGCACCGGACAGGGCCACACCACAGGGGAAGGGACAGGGACAGGAAGCCTAACCTAAGTCACTGTGGGCAGCAGGGATGCAGGGTACACTGAGGCTAGTGACAGAAGAGCTGCACACAGACACTGGGTACCTGCCCTCCTGGCTACTCCCAGAGAAGTGACAACCCGGGAACTACCATGTGTGTGCTGGGCCTCAACAAGCAAGTCTTCATGCTGGGAACCCATTCACACTGTGGGAAGAAGATGTTGCAGTACAGAATGTTTGCCTTGAGGAGCTGGGACTGAGCCACCAGTATGAGGCCATGTGTGTATTCATGCATCCAGGAAAGAGACCCAGAAGGGGAGATGGTGGGCACACAGCAGCATTCCCACCAAGGTAGAGGAATCACATGGGGGTGGGGGGTGGTGTGCAAGCTTGGCTTTAGGGGACTGGGTTCCAATCCAAGGAGCCAGCTCTCCTAGAAGAGATAATTTTTGGACTGGGACAGGGAAAATCCCAAAATCCCAAGTGAGCCTGCAGCTTTAGGAACAGGAGAGAAGGTTTCACTTAAAAAAAAAAAAAAAAAAAAAAACCACCAGGGTCACCAGACAGTGACCTAAAGAGACCCGGATACCAAAGCCACAGGATTTGAACAACAAAAATAAACAATGCACAGCTGGGCACACGCTGTCATCCCAGAACTCAGGAGATGGAGGCAGGGAGAACAGAGGCCTCAGTGTGAGGCCCACCTGGGAACCTGAGACTTCTCTCTCAAAACAAAAGCAAACCACAGCGCTGGAGAGATGGAGCCATGGGTAGGAGTTCTTGCTGCACAAGCATAAGGACCTGACTTCAGAGCCCAGCACCCACATAAAAAGCTGGGAGTGCTGGCATGAGTCTGTGACACCCAGTGCTATGGGGGGCGAAGACAGGAGGACCACAGGACCTTGCTACCCAACAGCCTAGCTCCAGGGTCCAGGAGAGATTCTGCCTCAAAGGAATAAGGCAGACAGTAAGAGTGCAGGACATCCACCCCGTGTCCTCTTTTGGCCTCTACACATGTGTACATATACTACATATACAATTACAACACACACACACACACACACACACACACACACAGAAAGAGAGAGAGAGAGAGAGAGAGAGAGAGAGAGAGAGAGAGAAACATACAACCAAATAACAAAACCCAAATAAACAAAAGAACAAACATTAAAAACAATAGTGTTGATGTGCTTGCCATAAAGTAAGTGTTTATACGTGGCACTGATATAAAGGAAAGTAATTAGAGAGTGTTTAGGGGGAACCCCAATTCTCAAGACACCAGGAGGAAACTAGGAAACAGATGCCCCACTCAGCAAACACTCCAGAAAGAATCTCACAGGCAAGGTCCACAGCGGAGAGACAGCTCAGTTGTTAAAACTACCAGCTCTTTTTGCTGACCTGGATTCAGTTTCCAACATATACATGGCAGCTTGTAACTCCATTTCTAGGGGATCCAATGCTCTTTTCTAGCTTCTTCAAGCATCAGACACACAGGTGGTACATAGACACACATGCAGGCAAAACACCCATACACATAAAACAAATAAATCTAAATTATATGGGACCTACAGAAGTCCCAGACCAGTCTAGCAGAGGCGAATTTGTATGTCTGGGGGTATCTGCCCCAAGGTAGTTTCTGAAGGTAAGTCCCCACAGGGCAACTAAGGTCACCCGTGAGGAGACACGACACAGTCCAGAAACCCTGTGATCTACTCCTGGGATCTACAGTGCGGCTCCTTGGCTGATTTTCCCCAAATTTACAATTTCTATCTGATCACAGAGCCCATCAGAGTGAAGGCACAGGATGCAACAGCTGGCATCCCTCAAAATGCCAAGGTCATGAGAGACAAAGACTGAGCTTTCACAGGTGGCAGAGATAAGGCAGATGCGAAACAGTATGATGTGAGAATCACAAAAGAGAAAAATGCATTCTCAGTGGGCTGGCGTAAGGCCAGAGATTCAGTTGTCAGTTACTGGTGACAATCCTCTGGTTTCAATCATGTGCCCCAATGATGTAATTTCCTGAGATTATGGGGGCAGCTGGGGGACTCTGTACTGTCCTGGATCATTATCAAGCCCAAAATTATCTCAAAATAAAAAGCAAGAAAAAAGTAGGGATGCTGAGAGACCAGATCTTATCAACTGTTACTCAAGCCTTCAGTGCTTCCTGATGGTCTGAGTCACAGCTGTGGCCCATCTCCCCTGCCACCTTCCTCTCCCTGATCCACACCTCCCCCAGCTCATCTGCTCCAGCCCAGGGCCCCTGGCTGCTCCCATAGGCATCCACAGGGCCTTTACACATGTGGTGGCCTTTTGCAGAAAAGGCATGGCTCACTCCCTCTATTGTCTCAGGTCGAGGTGGTGGCTCCCCTGACTATCCTCCAGAAGGGTACTTGGCCCCTTCTCCACCCATCCCCTGTGTGATTTCTTAGGGGTCTTGACTCTGCCGGATGTACTGCGCACTGCATGTCTGTCTGTGTCTCTCTCTGCTCTTTGGAATATCACTTTCAAGAGGACAACACTCTTGCCTTATTACCTCAGCTTCCCACAATTACAGAGGCCCAGTGGAAGGGCAGCGGGGTGATAATGAATACAACATGAGACTGAAGAACATTGAGAGTGTTCCTCACTGAATGAGTTGTTTTGTTTTTGAGGAAATGTTTCACTGTGTATCCCTGGCTGGCCTGGAACTTGCTATGTAGGCGAGTCTGGCCTCAGACTCACAGAGATTCACCTGCCTGTCTCCTGGGTGCTGAAATTCAAGGTATACACCACTACACTCAGTGAGATCCTATTTTTAAAAATTGTATACAGGTGCACACGTGTGCACATTCAGGTGTATAGGGGTGTGCATTGCACAAGTGAGCATGGAGCCAGAGGACCACCTTGGGTATCATCCTCAGGAATGCTGCACACAGATTTTGAAATGGGCATCTCTCCTGGGCCTGGAGCTCATCTATTGGTGAGGCTGGCTGGCCAGTGAACACCAAGCATCCTCTCCTGTCTCTGCATCCCAGAGCTGAGTTATCAAGTCCCACCACACCCAGCATTTTACACGTTAACTGAAGACCAAACTCTGGTCCTCAGAAGCACATTACTGACGGAGCCATCCCTCCCAAACCTGAAGATGCTAGTTTTGCCTCATCAAATTGGTGAAGTGTTTTGTGGTGATCCCCAGCTTTAGAGGTGGAAGTCAGTGATGTCTGACAAGGTGGGTGGAGATAGGTCAGGGCATTTCCTGCAGGCCAGTGTGGCTTTGGGTTCCAGAGCCATAAAACCGTGGGAACCCTTTGATCCTGTCAGTCTCCTGGAGATGATGCCCAAGGACACAATCCTGAGTTCCTGCCGAACTGTGAGGATTTGCATCAGAGTGCTATTTTTAATAGTAAGTGAGGAAGCAGTCCAGGTGTCCACAGGAGAGAGTCAAACAAGCTACATCAATACCACAGGGGAAAGGCAAGGTCCATGCAGAAATATACAGAAAACTTCAAAAAACAGCTCCAAACAAGGCCAGCATTGTGATTTTCTCAAATATCTGCCTGAATGTATGGACACAGGGTGCCAGCATGTCCAGTGCTGCTGAGTGCCTCCTACCGCTCGCACTGACCTGCTGGTTCACAACTCACTTGCCTCGCCCTCCAACAGAGTCTGTGGACTCCCACAGTTCCCATTTCATAGAGGAAAAACTGAGGCAATAGCAGGGAAGACAATGGTAAAGAGCCACAGCTGGTGGAAAGCTGCCTCCTGATTCAACACTGCTCTGGTTTCATCTTCGTGGCTGTGATAAAACACTTTGACAGAAAGCAACTTAGAGGAGGAAAGGGTTTATTTGACTTATACTTCCAGATCACAGCCCATCATTGAGGGAAGTCGGGGTAGGAACTCAAGGCAGGGACCTGAAGGCAGGAACTATGGAGGAATGCATCCTCCTGGCTCTCTCACAGGATCATACTCGCTAGCTTTCTTATATAGGCCAGGACCACCTGCCTAGGGAATGATGCCATCCACAGTGGGCTGGTTCCTCCTCCATCAACAATAAAGACAATCCCCCACAGATGTGTTTATAGGCCAAGCTGACCTGAGAGACACTCTTCTCAGGTGATTCTAAGCTGTATCATGTTGATAATTAAAGCTAACAAAGGCAACCAGTGTGTGCCCTATGTATACACAAGCCCTCAAGTATGTGCAAATACAAACACACACACACACACACACACACACACACACACACACACACACGAGAGAAAAAAAATATGCAACCATTTACATAAGCAAGTCACTTGGAAAAAAGACACCAAAGGACCTCCAGTTAGCCTCATTAGCTTTTCTTACAATGAATTAATTTTATTTTCTTCCTTGAAATTCCTCAATGTTCTCTGCTGAGCATTTCTGGATTTTGTGGTCAGAAGAACTAACAGAAAACCATGATTGCCCATTTGGCAAGGAGATGTTCAGGGCCTGTACATCAGGGATGGCATTGCTGTCTGAGTCTGACTAGGGCAGTGACACGAGCATCATCATCTGTTCCTGGGTTCAGAAGAGGAATGGTAGGCATTAGTATGTGACCTTTCTCTAGCTCATCAATCCATTTCAAACACAGAGAAATTGCAAAGTCCCAAACATTTTAAATTTGTTACAATATGATTCGCCAAATTACAAACTTAAAATTTTTTCTATATCTGTAGCTAAATGACTAGTTTGTAGAAATAAGATTTTCCAAGACTAGAATTATGATGCATCTACTAGTTAACTTTCTCATCTGATCAAATACTTGTCAAGAAGCAACTTAAGGGTTTATTTGAGCTCAAGGTTTGAGATGTATAGTCATCATGGCAGAGAAGACAGTGGGAGTGGCCCGCAGCTCTGGCAGCTCTGGCCTGAGGCTGCCTGCTCACAGGTAGGCATTTAAGGAACCAAAGAAAAAACAGGAAGTAGGGCTAGCTATAACCATAAAGACCTACCTTCAGGAACCCACTACAGTAAATACTGACCTCCAAAAGTTTCCACAGTCTCCCCAAACAGTGCCACCTGCTGAGGACCAAGTGTTCAAGCACACGAGCCTGTGAGGGATATTTCACATTCAAACAATGGAAGAATATCTCTTCCCTGCCTTTGTTCCTAAAGAATTAACCACTGCCAGGAAGAAACAGTTTGTTTTGCTTTTCTACTATTGTTCTTCTTGTCTCTTATTCCTTTGTCTTTCCTTGATTTCTTCACTTGTTTTTAAAAATGAAATTCCACACAGCTATGGATTTGCTTCAGAGCAGAGATGTGCATGCAACCCTTTGCTTCTTCTAAGTTATTATTAAATGGCAGTTATAGTTGTCACTATTTTTAAGTATGTTTTTCTTCTGAAACTTTCATTAACTAACTTTGTAGTTAACAACAAAAGACAAAGTCAGGTTGAGATGGGGACATTTGCTATATAGGCTCTTAATTTTGGAATGCCTGAGGCTTTCTGTGGTCTAGGTAAACCATGGGTGTTTCGAGTGTCCCAAATATGCTAGAAAAGGACCAAATTTAACTATATTAAAATTCAAAATTGGACCACTGAGACAGTACAGAGGGTAAAGGAGCTCGCCATCAAGTCTGATGACTTGTGTTTGATCTCTGGAGCCCACATATTGGAAGGAGAAAAACTCTTACAAGATGCTTTCTGACATTCACATACATGCAGTGATATCTACCCCCTCTACCCAAAACACATGCATATGCAAAATAAATAAATAAATAAATAAATAAACAAACAAACAAATTCAGCCGGGCGGTGGTGGCGCACGCCTTTAATCCCAGCACTCGGGAGGCAGAGGCAGGCGGATCTCTGTGAGTTCGAGGCCAGCCTGGTCTCCCAAGCGAGTTCCAGGAAAGGCGCAAAGCTACACAGAGAAACCCTGTCTCGAAAAAACAAAAAAAAAAAACAAAAACAAAAAAAAAAAACAAATTCAAAATAAAAAAATTGGGTGGTGGCTAATAAGATGGTTCAGCGGTTAAGTGTAATGGCTGCTCTTACAAAGGACTGGGGTTTGGTTCCTAGTACCCACATTGGGAGGCTCACAACCATCTGCAACTCCAGCTCCAGGGGATCCAGTGGTGAATTCAGGCCAGAGAAGTGAATAGTTGTGGGGAGACTGAAGCAGGGCAGCAGGTGACTCTGACCCAAAAGATTCAGGCCTTAATCCAGGCACTCAGTGCTTAAATTGCAGGGGCTTCCCCAGGGTCCGGTACTAGAACATACCATTTACTGTGTCTCAGTGCTAAGGCCCACACAGCCCTGCCTCATCATAGCAGATGTAAGAGACGAGAAGCAACTGCCATTTTGATCCATGAGCCACAGTGACCAAGTCATGTCCACATATGTAAGAGGGAAGAGAGACCCCAGAGAGCCAGGGTGCCTGGCAAGACAGGGTTGAGGTGGATGAGGAGGGGGAATGCCAAAGGGCTTCTAGACCTGGAGCTGGAGCTGGAGTTGGAGTTGGAGGTAGCCAGGCAGGAAGGGAAGCTGAAGGGATCAGAAATCAAGACCTGTGGGGCCAGCCCTTGCCTGAGCCCCTGGCAAGTGCTCACAGAACTCGCAATTCTACTGTTTTGGACTTATTGGGAAGGCTTGACAGATGTTTATAATCGTGTACACACTGGCTGAGATAACACTATGGGCAGGAGTACCTGAAAACTGAAACTGGAAGCCACACAGTGGATAATTTTAGTTTTCACAGAAAAGATTAACTTTATTTGTAAAGCACACCATAAAATTTTATTCAGCCTAAACAGGAATGTCAGGGGGCTGGTGAGATGGATCAGTGGGTAGAAGTGTTCACCGTGCAAGCGTGACACCTGAGTTTAATTCTTAGAACCCACATAAAGATGGAAGGAGTCAACTGACTACACAGTTGTCCTCTGACCTACACACACACACACACACACACACACACATACATACACATGCACACACCAGGGCATGCACCCCAAACACAATAAAAAAACTGAATAAAATTTCTTTGTAGGGGGGAAATGACAAGGGCAGTGATCAGACATTCGTGTTCCTAGAACTGTCACACATGGGGGACACAGCCCCTGCCTTCCCCACCTACTGAGGTTGTCCCTATATGATTGCACCTTTGTCTCCCAGGATCCAGTAGTACTGTGATAGGAATAAGCTTGCTGCATCAACCCCCTTCTACCTGCAATGTCCAGTCCTTGTACATATTAGTGCACCTCGATGGCTGGTAGTCTTCTGGAGACTCTGTGACACCATGAGCCAGATCTTTGAGTAGGAGTCTTAGAACTTACTGGGGAGGAGAGCTGCTGTGGGATGTCTACAGAGAGCTCAGAGTAGGTGAGACCTTGTGCCTTTCTGCCTGGAAGGTGCCCATCTTGAAGGCCAGGATTAGGAGATTAAGATGGAGAGGCCTTTGGGGAGACTCCAGTCTAAGCCCTAACATAATAAGTCCATGTCTGCTTATGCCATTCCTTATTGAGGGCCCTGGGTGTCAGGATGGAGTCCCTGAAGCTGAGACATAGCTAGGATCCATAGAGTCACCCATCCTTAGTGTACCCAATACTCCTGAAAACAGAATGACACCAAGCTAAGTCCCCAACATTGTTACTCCTCAGGCAAGTGGAAGTGTAGGGCAGGTGTGATCCCCATGCACTCTAGATGATAAGGCGCTGGGCAAAGGACAGCAGCCTAGTCAGGTTCACACAGGCAGGGAGCCTGAGTCACACAGCAGCATCTCATCCCTGAGTTCCCACCTAACTCTCACATTGCTGTTGAGCCAGAAAGTCTCAACACAGCACTCTGGACTCCAAATGCTCCATCAGAGTCCAGGAACCAGCTCAGCTTACAATGAAGCGGAGTCATGGCCTTTGCCTGGGTGCAGGTGCCTGGCCCCTGAACCCCACAAATCTGCCCCTGCAAGTGAGGCATGTACATTCATGTATGCATGCACATACACATACACACACACATACACACACACGTACACATGCATGTATGTATAACTCCAAACACATGGAGACATGAAGCTATGTTCACAGAACAAAACCAGGACCATTGTCACTCCTCCCCTCAAGGCCCAGATAGGGACACTCATGGTGACATGAGGGTAGAGAGATCCACTGGGTACATCGGGTCTGCTGACACATCAATGATGACATTACAGCTTCCAAACAATAGACTGGTACTGTGGAGGGGGTGGGGCTCCACCCAAAGGCAGAGGAGGGACAGAACCAGCTACACAAAGCCACCTGTAGCTACATGGAGCCACAGAGAGCCACAGGAAACCACACAGAGTTATTCAGAACTACATAAAGCCATACACATACATGAAGACACCCAGAGCAATGTGAATGAGGAAGCAGGCTGGCTAGCAGGTGTGAAGTTGAATGGATCCTCTCCTGTAATCAGACCCTTACCCTTTGCCCACAGTGGGGATTGCTAACCTTAGCTCTGCTGTCCACAGACATAGCCTGTGCTTCCCAGTGTCCACCAGACTAAGTTCTCAAGGACTGCTCTGTGCTCACCTTTGAAATTCATTACTATTGTATATGTGTAGGATGTGGAGGGAGGGCACACGTGCCATGGTATAGAGGTCCAAGGTCAACTGTGGAGTTGGTCCTCTCTTCCAACTTTACCTGGGTTCCAGGATCAAACTCAGATCGCCAGGCTTGTGCGGCAAGTGTTTACCTGCTGGCACCTTGACCCCTTCATTCACTTTTCAAATCCTCCCATGAACACTCCACAGATAGGGGCCCCAGAAGCAGCTTCACCCAGTGAGGAAGGCTGCTGTTGGCTTCCGCCAGGAATGGTGCTTGACTCCATACAGGACTTTCATCACAACAGACAATGTCACTTTGGCAGTGGAGAAGCTCACTCTATGAACTAGACCACCCTGAAGCCAGATTCCATTAATAGCTAGGGCAGAGAGAGGCTAAGAAATCACCAGGGACAGAGCCCAGCCCCTCTGCTACCATGGTAACCCTGGCCAGCCCCTCACTCTCACCCTGAGAACAGGACCATTATATTCTGCTTCTGAGCCCCCAGACTTCATGCCTGGCCTAGGAGGGAGTCACAGCCCTCCACATGGACACATAACCACCAGAGCGGAACCCTAGACAAAGTCATCTCTTCTTGGAAGGCTTCTTTCTACTCTGGGTCTCAGCCTCCCCAGCTATAACATGGAGCAACCGGGCCAGGAACCAAGGTCACTTGTTGCAGTGCTATGGTTGATATGTCCTAAGCAGAGGCTCCAGGAAGATTCAATACACTGCAGGGTCCCCCTGAGCCAGCTACAAGTAGGCAGGTCCCTTTCACACTCACCCAAGAGAGTCTGAGCTCCCCAACCCAACAGCCACACAACTCCAGGGCAGGGGTGGGTCAGGTTACAGCCAGCAAGTCAGAATCCGGAGCCATCCGGTAGAGGCCAGCTCCCCGTAGGCTCTCAGGAATGCTGCCAGCCCTATATTGAGGGTTGCGACCAGCCATGGCATGGTGCCAGGCTACCCAGTGGGCATCAAGATGCAAAACAGACCTGTGAGCGGCTCTAGACTGACTGCCTTGCATTCACCTGAGGCTCCAGGAAACCCAAGGCTACCCTGTCCTAGAAGGGAGGCTGGTGGAGATGGGTCCTGTACTCACGCCCTCATCCTCACACAGGCCAGGCCAGCTTCCTCAAATTATGGGAATGCCTTTGGCTTGAGTCCAGCTGTATTGAGGTCATCCACACAGGGTGAAGGAGCCCCCATGCTTTCCCACCTTCCCTGGGCTTTCAAAGGAACCTGCTTTAGTCCCAGTTAGACAAGCCACCCGGACTACAGCCCCACCTACAACAGGTGCTTGTGCAATGCACTGTCATGAGCAGTGAAAGGGGACAGGGTGGGGTTGCACAAAACTACCCAAGCTGCACCAGACAGAGGGTGCTGCACCACCCAATGGGCCCTAGGGCCACAGGTTCTGCCACTGCCCTGCGGCCCTCACTAAGAAAAACCATATAAGCAAGAGGCTTGTAGGTGTCCCAGCCCTGGTAGGGGTCAAGGTCCCCTCTGGATCAGACCCTCAGATGGTCTGCTATGTGCTGGACAGAGAGCAGCAGTTGGCTGCAGAGAGGATCTCAGGCCTCCCACCCAGATGGGGAACTTGTACCCTGGCTGGCCACTCAGGTGAAGGCCACATCAACAGTGGCAAGTCTAGTGTCTAGGTATAGAACACCTTCCTTCCTTCAAAGCCCGCAGAAGGAGCAGCCATATCCCTGCCTGGGAACTCGCCCTTGGTCTTCTGACTCTCTGTGACAAAGAGAAGGCAAGAGGTGGATTCCCAATTCTTGTATCTCTGGGCTTAGGCCTTAAAATGGGACCTGTCCTCTAGTCCCAAGCCTACCTGTAAGCTACTTGGGCCCCCTGCCCTACCTTACCTAGGCTGTTCCTCCTATCACCTCCAGGGCTTTAAGAACCCCAGAGGTCACTTGGCCAGATAGAGATCCTCCCAGTATAAACCACATACCATGCAGTACTGGTCCCAAAGAGAAGCTGGGTTCCTTCCATCCGGCCACAGCTCTGCCCACCCACATCACTCATACTAACCCCAGACTTCCCTAAGGATAGGACTTGGAACTCAGGCCCAGAGCCCATGGAACCCCTCACTAGGCATGTTTGTACCCCAACACCCCCTCCAGGCCCAAAGTACATTCAAACAGAGTTCTCCATCCAAAATGGCAAGAAGCATCCCCCCAGGGGGAGACAAGGGGCAGAACCCTATGGCAGGTTTCTTATTGCTTGTTTTTATTATGGTGAGCTTTTATTATCCAAAATACAGGAATGCACCTGTTGTAAAATTCACATGAGGCCACCACAGTAATTCCCTAATGCCCCTTTCTAGTTCTTTCCAAACTAGATGACCATATATCCTGGCTCC